>SNQJ01S0018483.1:2712-54189 GCA_010110895.2 Picea sitchensis
CAGTACAGATTGGTAAAGAATTGGTAATGTATTTCGGCCATCAAATTCTCTTCTGACCTCACACATTAGGGGGCATCTTTTATAACCCTAAATTGCACCATACATGCTTACCTGGCATCAGGCCAACTCATTTCCCTTCACTGCCAAAGCATCTGCTGAGAAACCTCTTTAAAAATACTTTTGGGTAAAGGTACACGCGCCCTAACCCACTGCTGCATGCGGGTGAACGCTGGCAGGCCTACTACAGCCCGCGTTTACCTAACAAAGCACAAAAATAGGAAAGTTGTCGGTGGGACAAAAAGCTATGGGTCAGTTAACTGAAACTCTCGGCCATGCATGGCCGAGAGTTTGTCAAAAACCCTAGCTCCTTCTAGCCTATAAAAGAAGGGGTAGGGGTACTATTTGGAGAGGAAAAAATATAGCGAAGAAACTCTGCCCAATTGCCAAGTCCATTTGTCCCAACCCTTTAGCCTTTCCTCAAGCCTAAGGAGAATTAACGCAAAGCAGTTGGAGGACAAAGAAGAGGAGGAGCCCAGGATCAGGATCAAGGAGCGGTGGTCGGTCTCGACTTTGATTATAAGTTGATTCATTTTGAAAATAATAAAAAGAATACTTTTCCCATCCCAAATGCATGAGTTATCTATGATTTGTGTAATTTATGCTTAATTTATAACCCTCAAGTAGAGAAATAGAATGCATGCGTAGTGTTTTGTCTTGATTGCAGGTTAACTTTGGAAGGAGCAGTGCAAGGAAGAGGGAAAAGTGCAATGGAGGATCTACACCAAACATCAGTAAAAAGGTTAGTAGTTCATTTCCATGTATGTGTCTTGAAAGAGGGGTTTAAGTTTTGGGGTGGTAGGTTAAAAGGTCATTTCTTTAAGGTCAAAATCTGCATGCAAATCAGACCCTAGTTTGCTAGTCCGTAGGGTATTATTTCCAAACAACACAAGGTGCAACTCGCCCTCTACAAAGGAACTCACAGGTAAGAATTTACATTCCCATGTCATTACATGCACCCCATGCCCAAACATATACCCCATTCCACCTCATACACTTACATGAACTGGATTAGACCCCACTTGGGAAACATCCCAAACTTAAGAGAGTTTATCCCAATAGGACACCCTCATACCTTCTGCAAACCTAACTTGTCAAATTGCATAACCTCTTTGAGTGTTTGCTTGGGTTAAGGGGGGTTTGATGCACATTTTGGGGTAATTTAATTATTGTATGTGATTTACATGTTATAATTTGTGTGACTTATGAACCCCTGTAGGGCATACTTTGTTTTGTTGAAGGAACTTGGTCAGTGGATAGGTACACATGAGGGAATGATTAGCTTGTACCTTCATGGGGGCTTAAATCCCACAGATGGATGTTGAAACCCCGACCAAGGGTAAGAAGAAATTGAAGACTTGCACTAGGAGAAAGAAGGAAGTTGCCTTTGGAGTCACCCTGGAAAAACTAGACCCAAGGGAATTTTCTCTTCCCATATGGACATTATCCCTTGAGGGCCCTGGACATCACCATCATAGCCCTAGACATCACCTAAAGCTAGGGTTTCATTTTTGGAGGCATTTTTTATCCTGGTGGCATGTAAGGGAATCATTTGGGGATCCTAGAGGCCATGCGCCCCACTTTTCCTACCCAATGTTTCACTTATGGG
This sequence comes from Picea sitchensis, assembly GCA_010110895.2. NCBI lineage: Eukaryota > Viridiplantae > Streptophyta > Pinopsida > Pinales > Pinaceae > Picea > Picea sitchensis. The sequence continues at coordinate 4,379 of SNQJ01S0018483.1, forward strand.
GCTCAACTTCACCCCAGAGGGGCATGACATCACCCTTGGAGGTGATTCTAGATGCAAATTAATTTTATTTATGTCAAAATTGAATTTTGTTGTAAATTGGCGAGGTCGACCTTGTTTTTTACCTATAAATTAATTAAAGGTCAAAATTTTGTATAAATAAGCATAAAGTACTCTCATTTTTACATAACAACTTGTCCTTAGGGACAAGAGGAATAAAATTTGTGCCCTATTAGGTTTACTAGCTGAAATTGTGAGATGCCACTCTTGTTTAAGGCTAAATTTTGCAACTTGGATCAATTTTGGAAATTTTATGGTGATCTTGCATGGTATTCTCATGATTATTGTTGGTGCAAGTAAGTGAAATTTTCATTTTTTCATCTATTGAATAGTTTATTGTATGGTTTTATTTTCTCATACAATATTATGAAATTTCATGGTGTATTTAATGCTTGAAGTAAGAAACTTAAGTTGTTACTTTCTTACTTTTTATTTTCCATGCTTTCAATTAATTGATCTAGTAATTAGTGGAACCCTAGAGCCCTAAATTTATATCACTCTTAGGGTTTGGACTTATTTGTTGTTGCATAAGTTTTTACTCAAGAAGAAGGTTAAGGAGACAAAAGCGTTAGGGCCTAGAATTTCATACACCCTGGCATCTTGTCTCTTGAGGTCAAAGACTAGGAGGACTTAAGTTACTACTTCTCCTAGGCCTTTTCCCTCTTAGATTTTTTTGCATCATCATCATTGATTTGCAGCCTAAGAAGAATTTGTCCACCTTGACTCCATTACCCTTGAAGTCACTAGTCCTCCTCTCTTACCTCTTGACAAGACTCAACTCAAACTCCTTCACTTCATACTGAAACTCTTTCACTTTATACTCTATTAATTTGCCAACCTAGTATAGAAACACTAACAACTAATTTGTTGATGTCATGATCACTGCAACAACTTGATTTTTCATCTTATATTAGCCTACTAACCATCTAAGTCATCCCCGAATTTGTATAAGGCAAGGTACTATAAATAAGTGTTAAATTGTATGTTTAATTGCCCTTTTAGAGTGAAAATTCTAAAGGTGTTACCATTGTCATAGTTGTTGTTACAGCCATTGTTGTAGCCCTTAACATCCCTAAAATCATCCATAAAACCATTTGGCATTTGTACTAATCAAACCATAATCATTGGATATTGAAGTAGTGTCTCATTGCTCTATTATAGTACTTTTCTAAACTGGTTTTATTGTTGTCATCATCATTAATTAATGTTGTTTGGACAACCATTTAAGTCATTCATTGACTTGTATTTTCCTTGAAAAGTGTGAGTGACAAACCATTATCAAGTTTGCAATACTATTGTATATCTTCCTTGTCATCATAACTTGCACCTTTCAAGATACATTGTTGCTACTATGATCTCACTTTCATTGTATAATAACTTGTTCGGGGAGCACATAATTTGTTTAAGAAGTCATTGATTATAACTTTTTCTACTAATGTTTGATGTTTCATTGGTAAAGGGAAGGTACAAACCCATTTTCATTTTCCCTTGCCCCTTTCAACTTCATAAAAGTGACTTCATCTGTTGAGTGACCTAGAGAGAGGGGTCGATTTTCACTGTATCTTTTTTCCATTCATCAACCAACTAGGTTCTGGACATCTCCCTTGGACTGAGGCTTTCCTCCTCCTAGAGAAAAAGAGGTACCCTATTGGGGTGACAGTGATAGGGTTACCTTTGTGTTATGTCAATCTAATCCTACTTGCATTTAGGCTTTGGGAAAGTATAGATTGTGTGATAACATTTTTGGCACCATTGTTGGGGAACAACGAGTCAATTTTCCTCAAACGACAAATTTTTGGTAAGCCTTTTTCTCAAATCCTTTCACTTTTCAAAGCTTACCTGGTGACTCCAATGAGGGTGATTCCCTCTTTTCCCTTTGATAATCCCTAGAAGGATTATACGGTGACCTAAATAATGATAAATCCAACCATGTCTTCTCAATGGGACCCAAAGTAATTTTAAACCCTTGGATATGAGTGAATTTCAAGTTACCCTCAACAAATGCTTCTGAGGTATGAAAATTTGCTCCCTAGATTCACTAGTAATGATGGGGTTAGGGATGAAGATCACATGAGTAATTTTTGGGATTTCTTTTAACTTCACCCTATAAGTGATGATTTTGAATATTTGGTGATGAAACTTTTCTCTGCCACTCTTCATGGCAATGCTAGGAAATGGTATGATGATATCCCCGATGCTAGCATCACATCTATGGACCAGTTAGAAGAAACCATTATCGATAAATTGGGTATTAAATTAGAATATATCCACATAATAATAAAAGTACTAGAGTACATGAAATAAACTAATAATGAGACTATCAAGGAATTCCATACCATGTTTGAGAATTTCCTACAACAAATTTCTAGAAGCCATCGTCTTGAAGACAAGTACCTTGTTTACCTCTATACCAATGCACTCTTAGTGAAATTAGAGTTTCTCCTCGATAAAAAATGGCCAAGAACAATCCAATATTATTATCACATGGCTATACAAATCAAGGAAAATATCTCCTTGTTCAAGGGAGAACAACTCTTTACTCCAGAAATCAAAACTAATGACCCCAAACATACCCCACATACTCTTAGTTTGGAGAGATTAGTTTCCATTGAGATATTTGTTATTAAATTCCAGAAAAGAAGGGAACAAGTCATCGACCAACAAGAGGTGAAGGATATGGATCCTAATGAAGGTTTCCAATCCCATGATGAAGAAAAATAATTTACTCATGCTTCTACCGAAGATAATGAAGCCCTGGTTGAAGAGAGAGAGCCTGAATATATAAAACATGATGATGAAGTGTTAATGTGTTCTTCTCCCTCTGATGAAGCCATAAGAGATCCTATTCCTCCTGCACAAAAATAAGAGTATGAGGTTAGTCATTTTCATTTTCAGGAATAAGAGTACAATACCTTATTCTATGATTCAAAAGTTGAAGAAGAAAGGGAATCCTTGGACAAGTTAGACCATCTATATTATGAAGCTAAAGATGTAGGGGAAATTCATGAGGATGAAGCACCGAGGCTTTCTCTTTCATTTGATGAAGTCATCCAAGTCTTCGATGCTCCTGCATAGTAAGAAGTGAATACGGTAAGTTATTTCCCTTTCAAAGATTTTGAAGATGCTTTATTTTTTATTTGGAAAGTGAAGAACAGTTAGAAGATCCCTTGGATGTTTTAATCCCTTCAAGTTATGATAAAGTTAATGACATGGTTGATAATATTGATGAGTTCATACATGTTGGAAAACGTAAATGGGATGTGATTGGGTATGATGGGGATCACATTTACAACATTGAGGGTCATTTCCAAATGTTTCCTTTACAACTATCATATGAGGTTAGTACTAATTTTGACAATTGGAAATAAGGAGATGGTGTAGTTGAAGATGTTTTCCAAGCACCCAAGGGTGACCTAGCTCTATGTTCTCCTGATGATTTTCGATCATACCTTGAGTATTTTGATGAGTATTCCTTTGAGCACTTGGATTTATTCCATGAAGAATATTATCAACCATTGTTGGCCCTCGACCAAGTTTTGGGGAAACTTCACTCAGCTTTGACCCACTTTTGGATTTTGACACGTTGGTCGACGAAGGAGTGCCCAAGCGGAGCTGAGATTGTGGATCTCACCAATTTTGAGGGTTAAGTGGACCCAGTAAAGGGTCCTCTACGTTTTTTGTAATGGGTTTATGGGATGTTGTCCCATGGGGTTTTCCCATGATTAGGTCTTATTGTAAGGGTTTGTAAAATATAAATAAAGAAGAATGTATTGTATAAGTAGCTAGCTAGTGAAGTGAATGTAATTTTGTGTGAACAAAGTTTTTGTGCAAAGGAATGTCTATGTTTTATGTCTTTGTGCTCGATAGAGAGTTATCTTTGTTCCTTGACCTAGTTTTGGAAGGAGGATTTGGTGCTCAGTGCGTAGATATCTTGTCTGGTGCAAAGCTCGACTCTATGGATTAGTTCACATGAGTGAATGCATGTAATATTTGAGCGAATAATAAATAGGTGAACCAGTTGGTGGACGTAGCCCCACACTAGGGTGAACCATGTATCTGGTGTCTTATGGTTTTCTTTGTGCTATGTTAATTATGTCACAAATCTTCTTAGTGCTTTGATTATGCTATGTAATAGATAAATTTGTTGTTTCTTAAGTGATTTACTTGTATTGATAGTAAATGAATTTTATATCTAACCTATAATGCTAAGTGTTAAGTTCTCAGGGTATATAATCATTCATTATTACTGCGTCGATCTATATTTGGTTGTGCTCTGTGATGTTAAGAAACTAATGCATGTCACCTTCTAAGCATTAACAGAATACTCTGCCAAGTGTTTTATCACAAATCTATGTCCCAGCCTGGTTACAAACACTTGTGTCCTGTAACCCCCCTTACTTCTACCTCGGGTGAGACTTTGCCTGCTTCGCATGTGTTGCCGAAAGGGTCGGTAGTCAGGGTTTTTTGGGTGCGTTGTTAAGCATTGAACCCTAGGTCTGCCCCTAGGAGGTTAGCACCCCGAAAGTCCCCTCTTTTCATCAGTGCAGTCCAATTATCACCAGCAGTAGTATCCATCCCACTAGCTTGGTCTTGGAGTAATGGTGAGTCTTTCTCCATGAGGTAATGAGTCTGGGTATCATGGTAGGTATCACTCTGATTTTTGAAGCACTTGAATATGTTGTATTGAATCCTTCTTCATTTCATGACATTTACTTGGAAATTATGCTCCTCATTCATACCTATAGGGGTGAAAGGGTTCCCTAGTAAGTTGATTTCCCTTTAGGTTAGGTTTCTATTGGGTGGATATGTGAAAGGTCATCGTCCTTTCCCTCCATACTTACCATTTTCCATCATTATTCCTTTCATCTCCCCTATCCCTGTTTGGTCATTGGGATTGGCTACACTAGGAAGGGTTGTACATTACCTCGTGGGAAGAAGGGGCTAAAGGTCCAGAGGGTAAAAGTAATTGGAAAGAGTTAAAATCCAATGTTGAAACCTTTGAGATGATTCTCCTAGGGATCCTTGAGAAAGCAGTGAAAATATTCTCAGTAAGAAAAGGGGACCCATAAGATAACATAAACACTCAAGGTATTAGTTGATGGATAGGGGGTCTCATCATGAGTTGGCCTATTATGGCCATGGACATGTAGAAGTATGACACTACCATCTATTTGGTCACCAAACCAAGGTAGTGGCTATTGGTGGCATAGCTAAGAGAAAGGTGGTATCATCACGATTCATCCTTCTCATTTATGTGAAATGTTTGTGGATAACGTTGTCACCTCTAGTCATCAAGCCACGATAGTGTCTCTCAACTATTCCCTTCAAGCACAAGAGAAAAAGATCAAAGTAAAAAAAGTTAAGAGTAAAAGGCAATGAATGGGCTAAGAAACAATTGCATTTATGACAAGGTGTGGAACACCCTCTACAAAGGCACCCACAGGTAAGACTTTACATTTCCTTGTTATTACATTCACCCCATGCCCAAAAATATACCGCATGCCACCTCATACACTTACATGACCTGGATTAGACCCCACCTAGGAAACATCCCTAACTTAAGAGAGGTTATCCCACTAGGACACCCTAAGACCTTCCCCAAACCTAAATTGTCAAATTGCATAACGTCTTTGAGCATTTGTTTGGGTTAAGGGGGGTTTGATGCACATGTTTGGGTAATTTAATTATTGGATGTGATTTACATGTGATGATCCTTGTGACTTATGAACCCATGGAGAGTGTACTTTTTGTTGTTGCAGGAACTTTCTCGATGAATAGGCACACATAAGGGAATGCTTAGCTCAGACATTCATGGGGGCTTAAATCCCACAGATGGATGTTGAAACCCTAGCCAAGGGTAAGAAGAAATTGAAGACTTGCACCAGGAGAAATAAGGATGTTGTCTTTGGAGGCACCCTGGCAGACCTAGACCTAGGGGACCTTGCTCTTCCCACATGGACGTTATCCCTTGAGGGCCCTGGACATTAAAATCATAGCCCTAAATGTCACCTAGAGGTAGGGTTTCATTTTTGGAGGCATTTGTGAGCCTGGTGGCATGTGTGGGCATCATTTGGGGCTTCTGGAGGCCAAGAACCCCACTTTTCCAACCCAACGTTTCACTTATGGAGCTCAACATCGCCCTAGAGAGGCATGACATCACCCTTGAAGGTGTTTATAAATGAAAATTAATTTTATTTATGTCAAAATTGAATTTTGTTGTAAATTGGCCAGGTCGGCCTTGTTTTTTACCTGAAAATTAAATAAAGATCAAAATTTTGTATAAATAAACATAAATTACTCTCAATTTTACATAACAACTTTTCCTCGGGGACAAGAGGTATGAAATTTTTTCCGTATTAGGGTTATTGGCTGAAATTGTGAGCCACCACTCTTGTTTAAGGATGAATTTTTCAATTTGGATCAATTTTGTAAGTTTTATGGTGATCTTGCATGGTATTCTCATGATTATTCTTGGTGCAAGTAAGTGAAATCAGCATTTTGTCATCTATTGAATGGTTTATTATATAGTTTTATTTTCTTATACAAGATTATGAAATTGTATGGCGTATTTATGGCTTGAAGTAAGAAACTTAAGTTGCTACTTTCTTACTCTTTATTTGCCAAGATTTTAATTAATTGATCTAGTAAATAGTGAAACCCTAGAGCCCTAAATTGCTAGCACTCTAAGGGTTTGGACTTATTTATTGTTGTATAAGTTTTTAATCCATAAGAAGTCTAATGAGAGGAATAATCCTATAATTTCCTACACCCTGGCATCTTGCCTCTTGAGGTCAAAGCCTAGGAAGACTTAAGTTACTACTTCTCCTAGGCCTTTTCCCTCTTAGAATTTTGTGCATCATCATCATTGATTTTTAGCCTTAGATTAAGTCGTCGACCTTGACTCCATTACCCTTGAAGGCACTAGTACTCCTCTCTTACCTCTTGACAATACTCAAATCAAACTCCTTTTCTTCATACTCAAACTCTTTCACTTTATACTCTACTAATTTTCCAAGCTAGTCTAAAAATACTAACAACCAATTTTTTGTTGTCATAATCACTGCTACAACTATCATTTTGTAGCTTATATTAGCCTACTAACCATCTAAGTCATCCAAGAATTTGTAAAAGGAAAGGATAATCAATAACTGTTAAAGTGTATGTTTAATTTCCCTTTTAGAGTGCAAATTCTAAAGGTGTTATCACTGTCATAGTTTTTGTTACAACCATTTTTGTATCCCTTAAAAGCGCTAAAATAATCCATAAAACCATTGGGAATTTTTACTAAACAAACCATAATCATTGGATATTTTAGTGTCTCATTACTCTATTATAGTACTTTTCTGAAGTGGTTTTATTGTTGTCATCATCATTAATTTATGTTGTTTGCATAGCCATTTAAGTCATTCATTGACTTGTATTTATCTTGAAAAGTGTGAGTGACAAACCATTATCAAGTTTGCAAGACTATTGTATCTCTTCCTTGTCATCATAACTTGCACCTTCAAGATACATTGTTTCTACTGTGATCTCACTTTCATTGTATAGTAACTTTCTCATGGAGCACATAATTTGTTTAAGAAGTCATTGATTATAACTTTTTCTACTAATGTTTGATGTTTAATTGGTAAATGGAAGGTAAAAACCCATTTTATTTTTCCCTTGTCCCTTTCAAATTCACCAAAGTGACTTCCTATGTTGAGTGACCTAGAGAGAGGGGTGGGTTTTCACTGTATCTTTTTTCCCTTCATCAACCAACTAGGTCATGGGACATCTCCCTTGGAGTGAGGCTTTCCTCCTCCTAGAGAAAAAGAGGTACCATACTGGGGTGAAAGTGATATGGTTACATCTGTGTTACGTCAATATAAGCCTACTTGCCTTCAGGATTTGGGAAATTATAGATTGTGTGATAACAAATACCACCGTAAGGAAAGTATTGATGGAAAATTCAGACTAGATTCGATACTTCTGTTGGGAACGAAAGTAATTACACAGCTGTCAAATAATTATAAAAGAATATAACAACCTGACATGGAGGGTTATTTTCCTTTGCGAAAGAACTTGGAGTATACATAGAATACAAATTCGAAAAAGAGCCAAACCACAACCGAGGCAACACACATAAATAAATCAATCACAAAGAACAATGGTACCACTAAAATTTAGAGGACCAACAACAACAATTGTTCCAAAGAAAGTGAGAACAAGAGAACAACCAGTAGACACAGAGGTTGAGGAAACTCTAGGAGTGTCATCATCGGAGCTGATGTTTCCTCGAAACTACATCTCACCAAGGAAGGATGATGCACCACCACTAACATTGCAAAAGAATCCTTACTATGATATGGTGATGCTCGAAATCCTAGAAGGGGTCATTGTGGATGAATACATGCTAGGGAGGGTGTTGCAACTTAAATATGTGGACCATGATATTATAGACACGGTGAAGTTCCCTGAACTTGCACTGCACCACTACTTAGACCTAAGGACAAATCCAACAACAAACTAGAGAATTCCTATGCCAAAGGTATGGCCAAGAGGACTAGAGTGAGAAGGAATACTTAACCTATTCAACATCCCTCAATTTGGTCAAGGAAATGAGATAAACACATGCTTCCATTTTCTCTTAACTTGTGTGCATGGAGGATATTTGTGGTTGGACAGGCCAATTTCAATAAATATAGACTTGATTGAAAGTATCACATGATTACAAACACATGGACAAGATCCAAACCTATTGTTTACAAATAATAAAACTGACAGGACTCTGTCAGAGACAATGAGGAAACAATTGTGTATAGATAGAGGGGTGCACGGACTAGATATTCCAAGCATATGCAACCCAACCGTAAGGCCTGCAACATGGGAAATGGAATGCAAGGTACTGAGGAAATGCATAAAACATCAAGTACCAACAGGAGTGATAGTTGTGGCAGAGAAATGTGTTAAACAAAATTCCATGAGTTTGGGTTCATACTTATTGAACCCATTCCTCTTGTATTGCGCAGAGGTATAGGATAGTGGCATGGAGTTCCATTATCCATGGCTACTAATTTTGATTACATTTGTAGCATGGGAAGAGCCGGAAGACGTGCAGTTCTTGGGATTCCAAGGTCATACATGTTTAGTGGTTAAGTACGATAATTTATGGTACACAACTAATAAAAGAAGATAGATCGACATCAATTTCGAGTTATTCATGTATGGTGAAAGGATTTGACACTGCATCAGGAATACATCACACATTTCACAGCAATTAATAGATGTGTATACCCCAGTTGCGCATGGAGAATCGACACCATATGTATGTACAAGAGAATAAGGACCCGAGAGACGAATGGGTCCAGATGAAGTATAATATCACCGAATAAGATATCCAACTGATTATGCAAGATTTTGATCCATATTGGAATATTCCAATGGATGAAATAGGGCCAGAACACCAGAAAAATGATGCATATGGACAAGGTGATGAACAAGGCATGGGACAAGGTGATGAAAAAGGAAGAGATATAGAAGATACACAAGAAATAGGCCCAATGATAGGAGAGAAAAGGAAAGACAAAGGAAAGGGGCCAAGAACATCTTCGTGCATGAAGAGGAAATCCCAAAAAGTATTGGCTAGTTATAATCTAACAAATGGTGACATTGACCGAATAGGGTATCAGGTCATGGATGCCAAAGTAGAAGCAGCTGAGAAAACATCATGCAAGCAATAAGAACTACATCAAGAAGTGCAGGAACAGTTAACACAATTACAGTAGTAGTTGGAAGCAACCAGTATAACACCATAGTGCATATTAGAGGAAGGACCATCCACGAGTCCAATGGAGGAAGCAGAGGATGTTAATCCAGTCGTAGCTGAGATAGTAGCTAGTCACAGAGTGTTAGAGATCCAAACATATGTAGTTGATTTCATAGCACCATAACTGCAAGGATAGATGAAAACACTAAGTCACTTGAACATACGAGTGTCACGGATGCCTATACACACACCACAAAGTTTGAAAGTAGGTATTTTACATGAGATCGGGCTACACGCAGATGAAGCAAATAAAGAAATGACAAAAGTGATGGATGAAAGGGATAAATATAGTAAAAATATGCGACGGATCTGTAGGAAAAGAGAGAAGTGAAAGAAAAAGTGGAAAGAGCAATGAAGGAGAAGAATGAGGCCAAGGAAAGGGATGAGAAAGAATCAAAGGAAAATGATGAGGCTAAGAAAATGTCACAACACATACAAACAGTCTTTAAAACGTTGTATAACAAGATCCTCGAAGTATTGATAGTAGTAGAGGCTACCATGGAAGAGAATGTATCAATAATAGATGAAGTCATCAAAGGATTCCACATAAATATTAAGGACTCGCAATCGCGCGATACGTCGAGAACACCACCGGAGGAAAGAGATGGAAGAGAGAGAATAGTGATGAAAGCAGTAGTAAACATCAATAAGTTAGAGGAGGAATGCACAAAGATCTATGAAGAAAGTGTGAAAATATGGACAGACCTGGTAGAGGACCCAGAAATGAAGGTCATAGAAGCCAAATTGAGGGATCTGCGGGAAAAGGCATAGAAGGTTTTAGAGATCATAAACACCCTTCCATCGACTGAATGAATGATCTCCACTTTTGGCACAGCGGAAGCCATACGAGGAAATTGAAAAGATACAAGACCATTATAATATCCTTCAGCAACGATTAGGACCGATGCAAGAGGAATCACTAAGGGTGATAAGAGAACTAGAAATTGCATAAGGTAAAGTGAATTCAGTGGTGCACTACACAAAAGAGAAGCTCAAGACCCTAATGGTACAGGGTGTAGAGGAAATTTTTGGAATGAAGGTAAAAATAATAAAGGAATTTGCAACAACAAAATAGACCTCTCAAAAATTCATAGAGGCATGGAGGAGCACGCAACAAGCCTAAGTGGCTCGGGACGAGCCACAGGTGCGTGTTGGGGGCCTGTTGGACATGCATTTTGGATATAGTTTTCATGAAAATCCTAAGTATGGAATATATGCACAGAAAAAAAAAAAAAAGATAAGGAAGGAGCGGAGTGCATGGTAAAGGAACATACAGGCATGAGAGTTCACAACAAAGGTGCATTCAAGAGTGCAGTGCATAGTAAGAGAATAAAGCAGGAGAATAAAGTAGGAGAATAAAGAAGGAGAATAAAGTAGAGAATAAAGCAAGAGGATAAAGTGGGAGAAAAGGAATGATATAATTTCGGCATGTCAAAAGTAGAAAGATGTGCAAAAGAAGGAAGAATGGAATTCAAGAGTGCAAAAGGATCATGCAGACATAAAACCAAGAAAAGCAGGCTCTAACAGCGAGTCACCACAAGTTGTCACGAGTTAGAATAAGATGTAATTGGGTTTTGAGTTAAGAAAAGTAGGTTTTGAGCCCTATATTTTATGTATAAACATGTAATGGGTTGGGAGAATAGGGGTTCAGTTCAATTCAGTTCAATTCAGTTTAATTCAATTCAATTCAATTCAATTCAATTCAGGTCTATTCTATTATGTTTTGTTATGTTTTTTTCTATTTTGTTTTGTTCTTTTATGTCCAGTTCAATTTTGTTCTATTGACATTATCTATTTGGGTTCCTCTCTATTGTTAGTTCTTTTCAATTTTTTATAAGTACGTGAGGAGAGTGAGAGAGTAAGCTAAGTAGGAGGGAGAATTCTATGTATAAGTAGTGAAGAGAGTTGCACAGAGAGAGGCTTGCACTGCAGAGAGGTTGGGTAAGATGGAGAAAGAGATAGCAGGATATCTCTATTGTAAGCGCAGTTTGCAATCCTGAGATGATTACAAAAGGAATAATAAAGAATCCATCCATTGTGGATGTATGCCAAATTTGGGTGAACCACGTTAATTATTGTGTCTTCTTATCTTTCTATGTTATTAATCATGATTGTCTCTATATGCATGTTAGAATAGATCTATTTTGTGCAGTACTTATGAATGTTAAAAGAATAGTTATGTTGCAATCTGAAGTATAATGGTAATATCTAACTGAATTCAGTAAGTAATCAAGGAATAACAATGACAAGATAATGTGCATATAATAGATAAGTAAGAATGAATAAGATGATCACGTCCCATTCCCTCAGTAATGAAGAAAATTGGTTCCTGCAACCCCAATAGATGCCTCGGGTGATACTTCACTTGCATGTAGGTGATACCAAAAGGGTCTTATAACCATGAGCCAACACTAACTCTATAGATGAAGTCCTATGAAAATTCCATAGAATAATTTTACTTCCAACTCTTCCTTCATTTTCCCTTGCATTTCCTTCTCTATATAGACTAGCGAAAGAGATTAGGGTAAGATTATACATCTCTAGAAATCATGAGGAACACAAATTCTGATCTGAGTTCACGAGTCTACATGAAAAGATAAAAATCACCCTGACATTGATCTCCTCAAATGCATTGAAATAGAGGTGACAGATATGGTCGCAAGCTACAACGATGCAGCTCATGTATAGTTGTGTGATACTATTGGTACATCCAACAATAGATCATGCTCTGCTAATAATTTAGTGTGTGACCTCCCTCAAAAACTGTAAAATATTAGGGAGATAGGTGCATATTAGTCTAATATCTTGAGTAGGTCCTCCATGTGCCTCTAGGGTGGAAAATATAGATATAATAATTGGTAGTTGACATAATCTTGGGAGAACCCAAATCTTGCAAAGCCGAAGAGGATAAAATGTTTGTGGAGGATCCTTCATCTACAATACATTGATAAATATATGTTGAATTAAATTCAACCCTTATTTGGAAGGGTGTGGAAGAAGGAAGGCGAGGCTCAACAAGATCATTCCAATCAAAGGAAATCATCCTCGCACTTGGAGAGAGCATGCTCAAAATGAGTGGAATGCCCCCTTTTTCAGAAGTTTCTGAATTGGAAATGCTAAAGACATGGTTGATAGACATATCACTCCCCAAAAGAAGAGTGGGATTAGCCAAATATTGCATCGGTTCAACCACTTTGGTAGACTTGTCACTCTCCAAGAGAAGAGTGGGATTGGTCGAAGATTGCATCAACATGACCACTTCATTAGCAAATGGTTGAATATATTGCAAGACAACATGGACAATAGACACATCACCCTTAAAAAGAAGAGTGGGATTGGTTGAAGATTACATTGACTCAACCACTTCATTAATCAATGGTTGAATCAATTTTTTAGAAACTAAGGGTTATTTAGGATCAGAAGGGTCTTCATATAGGGACCACACTCTTTGTACCTTTAGAATGGAAGGTAATATATGAGTAAGGTGATATACCTTGAAAATTTTACAAGGAAAATTAGGATTTCATCCTAGCCATCTAAATTTCTCAGAAGTATCAATGCCCCTAGCATGACTTGCATTGTCCAGTGGATTTCCCCCAACATGACTCACAATGGTTGGTTTCTTATATCTAGTATGACATGCAGTGATTGGTTTCATGTCTCCAGCATGACTTGTAGTGTTTGGCGGCTTTTCCCTTCATATTTTCTTATTATTCTTATTCTTCATCTTTCTATTACATTTAGACTTCTGGTTACTAGTATATAGACTTTCTCCAAATGAGGAAAAAGGAGGAGGAGTAGAATTAACTAAAAAAGAAGGTAAAGGATCAACACAAATTCGATGCCCTTGACATAAGGTACTTATATGAGAAGCATCAAGATAATTTGGAACATTCAAAGTGGTCCACAACCAAACCAGTATTCCTATAGTCAATCTAGGAATGTTCAAAGTGGACATCAAGGGGATACCAACATTTATGAAGAAAGGAAAAGCACAAGAATCCACTTGGAAAGGGGTCCCTTGGTTGGAATCCTCAAGAAATTTGGCCATAATGGCCTTAAGAATGGGTTAATCCCTCTTGGGATTGTCCAAGTCTAATAGAGCCTCACACACTAGCTCTGATAAACCAGTTGTATTAATCCCATTCCTTATAGGAGGAAGCTCCATGCTTTCAAGTTAAAGACCATGAGTCCTTGTTGACCAATGGAGTAGTTGGTTAGTGACTTTGAATCAAAAATTCAAAAGAGGAAATACGGTCACAACCTAAGGCCAATTACACAAAGTAGTGGACAACTATAAAATACATGAAAGAAATCAACAAACACAAACTTATTTTCCAAATATCATCCCAAGTGGATTAGGTTTTAAGTCTGAAATAGTGAAACGTTGATCAAAATACCTTTCATAGAAAGATATCGGTTGATAAGTCATAATACCAATCAACAAAGGAGTGAGACAATTATGGTAACCTTCTCACAACGTTCACCTAAGGTGCAAGTGCCCTCAAGAAGACAGTCACCCTCAAAAGGAGTTGAAATGGCAGTTAAGCATCTACTTCAGGTACCATGAGTATTTCCCTTCACAATGACCTGTGTGAGAACCTAGGACGAGATAATAAGGTTACCAAATCATAATCCATGACCAGATGGAATAGTCATAGGTGGGGACTGCATGTAATGGAAGGGTATCAAATATCAAAGTTTCCAAAAGCACTGACACCCAGAGGGTCAATGGTACTCAGGAAACCCTAGTATATGCAACAATCCAATGGACACTAAAGTAAGAAAAGGAGGGGATATCACCCTCACTTAATCTAATTCCACGTCGTTATATATAATAGCCCCAAGTTGTATATGTACATGTATTTAATAGGCTAGAGAGCCATGATGTTTTGGGTTGGAGTGCATGTTTAATTATGTTTTGGGCCAAATTGCCTATGTTATAGTAGGTCGATGTGCCTGTATATTGAAAGGTCGATTATCCTGGCATTGTAAATTGTAATAACACTATGATATAATAATAAAATACATCATTGTTTCATACTAAGTCAAACATAGAGTATGGGGGCCTAGGACTCCATGAGAGGGAAAGGGGCTAATTCAAGGGGTCTTAAGACAAGAAATATAATAATATATCCCTAATTCCTAAGTCTTATGTCATAATTTTTATCCTAATCTCCTAAGTGGTGGAACGAATTACCAAGTGGAGGAAACATTAGTTCCTTAAGTGTCATGTGCCAAGAAAGGGGCATGCAAATATAATGTTGGGTTTTAGTGGAAAATCCTTTCTCATTACATTCCATCATTTTGACCATTTCTTGTGGAGTGTGAGATCAGAAGTTATTTTAACCTATTACCTTGTGAACCCTGTGAAATCATAGGTGGATTTGAGTGTATAATTGATGCAGCCGCACTCCTTGGAGCACGTCCACTCTCACAGGATCTTCTTTATCCTTGGCCCAAAGAACTCCAAGGTTCTTCTATTTCCCTATCGGGAAATATGCACCCATAGTTCTCTTCATGCGATCCCCCTTCCTTGACTTGTCGGGGAATCAGAACTCGCAACTTTGTGAATCTTTGGTTGATCACTGGGCTCTCGAACCCCCGAGACCCGATGTGTCAATTAGCGCTGACTTCCTCTTTCCTCTATTTGGGACTTCGCTCTATCGCGACTTCACTACTCACAACACCAACCACTTGGTTCTCCAACCCCCAATACCCGATGCACCGAAATTCCGATGCGCACGTGAGTTGACCTTTCAACGGTCCCCTATCTCGTCGGGACTTCGAAACTCGCAGGATCGCGAATCCTTACACCAATACTTCGGGACTTCTCGCGGCGAGATTCCGATGACTCGCGTCACCTGTCCACGTCACCAAATCCTATGGCCCATACTATTTATGAAGTCATAGAGGTATCGCTTATCGAAATATCATGATTCCCATGACCCAATCCCCGGCTCTTTCCTCGCAAAGCTCCGATAGGCGATTCTGTGATCAATCCAATGGCCCTGATGGACTTGGATCAACGACTCTGCTCTTCTGAATTTTTAGCCTCTCCACACTTGTGCTATAACTTTCTCGCGCCTCTGGGAGATCTAACAATCCATGGATCCTCGCGAAATCTCCTCGGAGGATTTCGACCATCCGTCCCTTCCAAATGAAATCTACGAAATGACGAGATGCTCTTCCACAGAACTCGTCACCCTGCGCGCAACCCTGCGACACTCCTTTCAGCTATCAAGGCACAACTTTCCTTCTTCGCCCTTCAACGAATTTGAAGGCCTATCCTTCCTGAGAGTTTCTCACAACTTTCGAGCCTCTTCAGGAAACTCTTGCACGCACTCCTTGCGGAAAATATTCAACAACGCCTAAGTGTTGAAGCTTCGACTCTGCGCACACCTGCAGCAGCAGTCTTAATTCCCTTTTCTCAGAATCGCAACTCTGAGTCTTAACTTGGCCTACGCACTCTTTGCACGACTCTTCTACTCAACTGTACTTCTGGGAACTTAGAACAAAAGTTATCTCTATCTGCATCCCTCTGTCAATGCACTCCTTGTGGACAAATTCAACTGCACTCCTTGCAGTAATTCTCTGGATCCAATTAGAGAAACAATTGAAACTAATTCCTTGTTCCCTTCAGACTTCAATTCAACCATGAAATCACATACACAGCATATAAAAGAAAATGTATAACATGAAGCAAACATTCATGAGCATAACCTCAGTACACAGAGAAACAACACAATCCATGAGTTTGAATCAAACCTTTCTTCTATTAATTCAAATGATTGTACATGGGTGTTCTTCATACATTGTTCTTCTTTCTCTCTTCTTCCTGAATGTTACTCTAGCTCAGGCTAATGTTACAATGATACAATGAGGGTGTCTATATCCGTTTTCCCTCTTGGACGCTAAAACTATCAAATCTAATTTAAATTCCTATCTACCAGCATTAACTATATTAAATGTCGACTATCTACTTAAGGATGAGATCTATCCACTCAAGGTCCATTACAATATACAAGTGTGTCATATCTTAAGTGGGTCATTTAAGATCATGCAACAATCCCAAAGAAATTCAAAATGTGTGCTGGCTTATCCAGTTGTCTTCCGCCTTCGCGCTGGCTCACTTGATGGTTTGGTGATGCTCCTGCATCATACTCCTCGGCTTGAAAACTTTCATGGGCTCCTGTCCATGAGCTCCTGCACGGTATGTCCATGCTTTTGTATCTCTTCTTCAGTCTCCCAGCTGGCGTCTTCAACTGGATGATTCTTCCACTTGACCAGATACTCATAGTATTCCTTTCTCCTGGTCTTCTTACCCACTCTCTTGTCCAGTATGCACTCCATCTGTGGCTTCTCTGCAACTGGAAATTGTTTCACCCACTGGATCACTGGTTGTTCAGTTCCAGTCTCTGATTCTCCAGCCCTGTATGGGTATAAGTCTGCAACATTGAATATCGGAGATATTCCGATGCCATCCGGCAACTCAATCTCATAAGCATTTTCTCCGAATTTTCTCAAGACCTTGCATGGCCCGATTTTCTTCATCTTCAGCTTATTATATGTTCCCCTTGGGAACCTTTCTTTCCTCAAGTGTGCCAGAACTAAATCCCCAACTTTGAACTAAAGTTGTCTCTGATGCTGATCCGCTCTGCTCTTATACTCCTGGTTTGATTCTTGCAGTCGCTGCTTCACCTGGTTGTGAAGTTCTTTCATTGCTTCAAAAAATTCCTCTGCACTAGCACTGCTAGTCGCAATCTGTTCTGACTCCCTTAGTTCATAAACTCCTCTCGGCTTCATTCCATATACAACCTGAAATGGACTTCTCCCTGTGCTCTGATTCACCGAATCATTGTATGCAAATTCTGCCTGTGGCAATACATGGTCCCAGCTGCTATGGTGCTCTGTCACCAAGCTTCTCAGCAAGTCTCCCAGACTTCTGTTGACCACTTCCGTTTGTCCATCCATCTACAGATGATAAGCAGAACTAAACTCCAAGTTAGTTCCTAGCTTCTTCCATAGCGTCCTCCAAAAATGCCCTATGAATTTTGTGTCCTCGGCAAACCCAATACAAAATCCATGTTGATCGCCTCCCATGGCCTCTCTGGTATGGGCAATGGCTGATAAAAATATGCATTATGTTTCCTTCCCTTCGAATGCTGGCAAAATTGACATCTGTCAACAAATCGTTTGACATCTACTCGCATCCCCGGCCAAAAATATGACTCATTCAGTTTAGTGAATGTTTTGTCATGGCCAAAATGTCCTGCCAATCCACCACTGTGTTTCTCTTTCAACAAGTTCTCCCTCATGGAGCAATTTGGAATGCACAATTGATTGCCTCTGAACAGTAATCCCTCTTGGATCATATAATCTATCCACGGGCTTCTGTCTCTGAGAACTGGATTCTCAGCTGCTTCATATGCATCTGCAAAATCTACATCGCCTGCGTACATGTCCCTGAGATTTTCAAAACCCAATGTTTTGACTCAAAATTCCTGTAGCAACAAACACTTCCTACTCAAAGCATCAGCCACTTTGTTAGCAGTTCTTGAAATATGCTTAATCACAAATGTGAAATTCTGCATATACTCTACCCATTTTCCATGTTTCTGATTCAACTTCTCTTGTTGAGTCACAAACTGTAATGCATGATTGTCACTATACAAAACAAATTCTTTTGGGATCAATTAATGCCTCCACTTCTTCAACGCCTGTATGATAGCATAAAACTCTTTATCATACGTGGAGTATTTCAGTTTTTACTCATCCAATTTCTCACTGAAATATGCAATCGGTCGGTCTTCCTGACTCAAGACCGCTCCTATGGAAAATCCACTTGCATCACATTTCACCTGAAATGTCTTCATGAAATCTGGCAACACCAACACTGGTTGTTCCGTGATCTTCTTCTTCAATAGATTGAAGATTTTCTCAGCCTCGACTGTCCAGTGAAAATACTTATGCCGCTTCTTCACTGTATCCATCATTGTTGTGCTAATTCCACTAAAATTCCTGATGAACTTTCGGTAGAAACTAGCTAAACCATGAAAACTTCTCACCTCGAACACATTTCACGGTGATGGACAATTCTTGATTACTTGCACCTTATCTGGATCCATCCTCAACTCATTCGCAGATATAACAAAACCCAAATATATGAGCTTTGTCTTCATAAATGAGGACTTCTTCATATTAATCAACAGCTTCTCCTGCTGTAGCTTCCTCATCACAATTGACAAATGCTTCAGGTGTTCAGCCTCTGATTTACTGTAAATCAATATATCATCCAAATACACAATGACAAACTTTCCGATGAACTCCCTTAGGACTTCGTTCATCAAACTCATGAAGGTACTTGGTGCATTTGTCAAGCCAAACGACATGACCAGCCATTCGTACAAACCTTTGTTTTTCTTGAACGTTGTCTTCTACTCATCGCCTTCCCTCATGCGAATCTGGTGGTATCCACTCTTCAAATCTATCTTTGAAAAATATTTTGCCCCACTCAGGCAATCCATCAGATCATCCATTCTCGGCAGTGGAAATCTGTACCTGATGTTTATCTTATTGATTGCTCTTGCGTCGGTACACATTCTCCAACCTCCATCCTTCTTCGGACTGAGTACTATCAGAACAACACATGGGCTTAAGCTTTCCCTGACTAATCCTTTGTCCAAAAACTCCTGGACCTGCTTCTTGACCTCCTCATTCTCTTGTAGCGTCAATCTGTACACGGCTTTATTTGGCAAACTGGCTCCTGGTATGAGGTCTATATGATGACTCACACTCCTCATCGGTGGCAACGAATGAGGTAATTCGTCCACTATGATGTCAGTGAACTCTTCCAGCAGTTCTTGAACTTCATCTGGTAAATCATCCACTCTTGTGCTAGTTAGAACAATCCTTGGCTTTCTGGCCACAAAGAATTGTGGATCTTCTTTCTTCTTAACATCTGTAAGAAGCTCCTTCCCACTCATGAGAAGTATTGTGTTACATACTTCCGGATTCACCTCCTTATATTTTATCGGAAGCAACCTGTGTGTCCTCCCATCCTTCTCCAGAGTATATGTGTTCATTCTCCCATCATGAATCACATTTCTATCATATTTCCATGGTCTACCCAGCAATAAATGACATACATCCATGGGAATAACATCACACAGAATCTTATCATTGTATCCACCTATTTTGAATTCAACCAAGCATTGTTTAGTAACAGTTACCTGGTGTCCTTTTTGTAGCCATGAAACTCTGTATGGGCTTCGATGATCAGTCGTCTCCAGCTCCAGCTTCTCTACCATCTCTGTAGATACGAGATTATCTGTGCTACCGCTGTCAACAATAACCTTGCATACCCTATCCTTGGTCTTGCAAGCTGTTCTAAACAGTCTGGTCCTTTGCACTGAGCTTTCCACCTCCTTCTCAGGTGTCAAAAGGACTTTTCGCATCATCAGGGACCTTCCGCCTTCTGCGTCTTCGGCCTCAACATATCGCCCCGCTTCAGTGATTTGAGCTTCTCCAATGTCATTCTTTTTCTCTGGACACTCATAAGACTTTTGCCCATTCTTTCCACATGTAAAGAATGTAATTACTCCACCTCAACCTCTTCCTATACCTATGGTACGAGGAAAAGTGTTTTCGTCAGCATAATCTCCTCTCTGTTCATTATGCTATCCTTTCTGCTCAATGTATGGCCCTCTCTGTGAGGTCCCACCTCTTTCAAATTTTCCCTGAGGCTTCTTCCATTCCTCCTTGGGTTTCTGGTATTTATCCTGGGAAACTGCCTTGCCTCTGTGTTGACTCCTGCCTCGCCCTCGCTAACCTTGCTTACGACTCAGCTTCTCCTCTACTTTCAAAGCCATCTGATAAGCATCCTCCACCGTCTGGATGGTAACCATGCTTAATTCATCCTGAATGTCGTATCTTAGACCATTTAGATATCTAGCAACCTTCTCATCATCGCTCTCCCGATGACCTGCTCTGATGTTCAGTCGATAGAATTCTTCTGTGTATTCTTTCACTATCATCAGCTTCTGTCTCAGGTTCTGCATCCTCCTGACCAGAGTAATTTGGTAGTCTCTTGGGATGAATTTCACTTTCATCTTTGCGATAATTCGATCCCAACTCTTAATCTTCTGCTTGCCTTTGCAGCGTCTACCATCTTGTAGCTCGTCCCACCACAATGTTGCATATCCTTTTAAGCACGTGACAACATGCTTGACCTTCTTATCCTCTTTGATATCTTCATAATCGAAGTAGGTGTCAAGAGCTCTAATCCAATCCAGTAGCTCTTCTGCATCCAGATTCCCCTCATAGACTGGAATGTACATCTTGGCCTTTGCACCCATTCTGGATATGGATTTAATCAATCGCTTCGTTGATGCATCTTCGGATGCAACTTCCTCCTCGCGTTCAGCCTCTATTTCATCGTCGGAATCACTAAGATCCCCTGCACTAGTTGTGCGTCTCTAAGTTGTCTCCATCTCCTCGAGTCTTGCTCAGAGATCTCTCATTTGTCTTTCCATTTATGGATTTCCTACTGGCCTACCTCTTCTTCGCACCTCCCTATCTTCTGGATCAGGTGACTATCTCTCTCTTTTGGGCGGCATGGAGAATTTTCTCCTTCTCTGCTACATAAAGAAAAGAAATATTTCCTGTACTCTGATACCAAACCTGACGTTGTGTATCAGAGTACCCTTTACCTCTTGCTTCTCTTGCCTGAAATATACAGACAAGCAATAGGCTCTGATACCAAAACTGACGCACCCATACTCCTCGGAGCACGTCCGCTCTCACAGGATCTTCTTTCTCCTTGGCCCGAAGAAATCCAAGGTTCTTCTATTTCCCTATCGGGAAATCTGCACCCACAGTTCTCTTCGTGTGATCCCCCTTCCTTGACTTATCAAGGAATCGGAACACACAGCTTCGCGAGTCTTTGGTTGATCACTGGGCTCTCAAACCCCCGAGACCCGATGTGTCAATCAACGCTGACTTCCTCTTTTCTCTATTTGGGACTTCGCTCTATCGCGACTTCGCTACTCGCGACACCAACCACTTGGTTCTCCAACCCCCGATACCCGATGCACCGAAACGCCGATGTGCATGTGAGTTGACCTTTCAACGGTCCCTTATCTCGTCGGGACTTCGGAACTCGCGGGATCACAAATCCTTACACCAATACTTCGGGACTTCTCGCGACGAGATTTCGATGACTCCCGTCACCTGTCCACGTCACCAACTCCTATGGCCCACACTATTTATGAATTTGTCAGGGTATCGCTTATCGCAATATCGCGATTCCCGTGACCCAATCCCCGGCTCTTTCCTCGCGAAGCTCCGATAGGCGATTCTGCGATCAATCCAACGGCCCTGATGGACTTGGATCAAGGACTCTACTCTTCTGAATTTTTAGCCTCTCCACACTTGCACTGTAACTTTCTCGCGCCTCTGGGAGATCTAACGATCCACGGATCCTCGCGAAATCTCCTCGGAGGATTTCGATCGTCCGTCCCTTCCAAATGAAATCTACGAAATGACGAGACGCTCTTCCACAGAACTCGTCACCCTACATGCAACCCTACGACACTCCTTTCAGCTATCAAGGCACAACTTTCCTACTTCGCCCTTCAACGAATTTGAAGGCCTATCCTTCCTGAGATTTTCTCACAACTTTCGAGCCTCTTCAGGAAACTCTTGCATGCACTCCTTGCGACAAATCTTCAACAACGCCTAAGTGTTGAAGATTTGACTCTGTGCACACCTGCAGCAACAGTCTTAATTCCCTTTGCTCAGAATCGCAACTCTGAGTCTTAACTTGGCCTGTGCACTCTTTTCACGGCTCTTCTACTCAAATGTACTTCTGGGAACTTAGAACAAAATTTATCTCTATCTGAAGCCCTCTGTCAACGCACTCCTTGCAGACAAATTCAACTGCACTCCTTGCAGGAATTCTTTGGCTCCAATTAGAGAAACAATTGAAACTAATTCCTTGTTCCCTTCAGACTTCAATTCAACCATGAAATCACATACACAGCATATAAAAGAAAATGTATAACATGAAGCAAACATTCATGAGCATAACCTCAGTACACAGAGAAACAACACAATCCATGAGTTTGAATCAAAGATTTCTTCTATTAATTCAAATGAATGTACATGGGTGTTCTTCATACACTGTTCTGCTTGCTCTCTTCTTCCTGAATGCTACTCTAGCTCAGGCTAATGTTACAATGATACAATGAGGGTGTCTATATCCGTTTTCCCTCTTGGACGCTAAAACTATCAAATCTAAATTAAATTCCTATCTACCAGCACTAACTATATTAAATGTCGACTATCTACTCAAGGACAAGAGCTATCTGCTCAAGGTCCATTACAATATACAAGTGTGTCATCTCTTAAATGGGTCATTTAAGATCGCGCAACAATCCCAAAGAAATTCAAAATGTGTGATGGCTTATCCAGCTGTCTTCCGCCTTCGCGCTGGCTCACTTGATGGTTTGGTGATGCTCCTGCATCAATAATTCTCCTTGGGTTTCCTTAGAGAAGTTTGGTGCCCTGGAGGGATCATTTTTTGGAATAGGTTTCCCTAAGTGTGAGGCCTAGAGGGTGCCTGGAGACTCTTGAGTGCAACAATATTTCTTGGAGACATAGTGCTCTGAGACTTCATGGTTGGCCCGTGCTAGAGCCTTTTAAGGGAAGTGGGACATCTTGAGGGACTGGGACGCGGAGAAGGGGGTACATTTCCTTGGGTTGTGTAGGATGAGTAGAATGAGAGGATATAAGTTGAAACTATTGTTGGAGTTTGGTAGCTTGTCCTAGCTATTGTTGTGCTAACCATTAGACTATTTTTGGATCATGTATCCTTTTCCCTGGTGAATTCATAACCCTAGCTTGGGGGTGAACTATTGTTGAGAGTACTAGAACAACAAAGTCTATGGCTGGGAGGAATGTCCAAGATCTGCAACCAGTTGGTACTTTTCATAAAAATATAAGTGTTAATTGATGTGTTTTCATGATGTTTATTGTGTTTATATATGCTTAATTGGGCTATTGTATAATTTTTATAATCATGCATGGAATCTATATGTTGTTAGGGCTACAATAGTGTTCATATGCAAGGCATATTAATGTTGTTGGTATCAAAAGCTTGGACAAGGATATGGGTATTCTATTAAAGGGTATAAAAGATTAATATAAGAGGATATGAGCCTCCAGGAAGGTTAGAATTAATTAATAAATGGTATCGGAGAAGTAAGGGAAAATATTTAAAGAAATTATGAAATTCAGTATTTGACAGTAGTAGGATTTTTAGTGACATAATCCCAGAAGTGAGTCTAGGGTGTGTTAAAATATGGTATCAGAGCTAGCTATAGCATTAAGGCTATATGGCCTATATCCAACACACTATATAAGAGATTACAAAGGAAAAAATTTCAAAGGAAGCCTGCAAACTATTTGGCAAAAGATTCCCATGATAAATTCTGAAAAAATTACTATAATTTGAGGAAATTGAGTTTAGGGGTTGAAATCCCAATTTTGACCTCTGATTGAGTGATTACAGACCTGTAATTGGATAAAGTTATGAATTGTAGAGTGGTCCTGGTGAAATTGGGTGAAACCCCCAATTTCTAAGTGAATTCAGGAGGGATTCATGCCCATAATCATCAATGGGAAAATTAGTTGGATTTAATTGGGATAATTTGGGAAGTTGTAGAGCCATCCATGGATGAATTTGGGAAAATTGAGCAAAATTCCCAAATTTCATGTTGAATTTGGAATTAAATGACACCCAAAAATGTCGAATGGTAGAGCATGGTGGTAATTGGTCATTTACAAAATTCTAATTGTCCATAGCAAGAGAAAAATAAATAAAAATAATACAAAATTTATGGGTTGTGTCCGCAGTGTCAGCGGCTACAGAAGTTCTAGAAAGGGCCATTGGCTAATTATGCACCTATTTTCCAAAAAATGAAAATTATAGGGTCTTCAAGATCATCGTCAAGTTTAGTGGCAAGGGCTCTATTACTAATAAAATTTTGAAGTATTTCATAAAAGAAGACATGAAAATAATTTGTGAATGGGTTGGCCAGATTCCAACACGTTTGGAGTGGAGATGCTAAAATAGTGCAAAATCTACTACTCTAGGCCACTTTTGGGGGATTTTTGAGATTTTTAGAGGAAAAGGAACCCCAAATGGAAAATTTGGAAAATTTATTTACTCAAAATTTCATGTAATCATCAAGACAAAAAAGTTTTGTTTGATGGATTTTTTCTAGAAATCTGCAGATTGGGAGATAACTAGTTTGGCTAAAAATTCCAAGTCTAGAAAAAGGGGTGAAAAGGACAAAATTGTCATTTCCATATTGTTGCAGATTTTTATTAGAGCATCAGATAAGAGATATGAGAGTTAATGTGAATGCAGTTTCATAAATATTATCAATAAATCCTACAAAATTTTCCTTGTTTCCTCATATATTTACCTCTACAGATGACCGAAGTTGGTGTATGAGTTTAATTTCACCTAGAAGAAAAGTGCACAAAAAGGGGTAAATTGGCAAATTTCAGAAGACTATAATTGTCCACTTAGAGATTAGAATTAAGAAAGAAATTAGTCATTGGAAATATATTGGATAGAATAATCCAATTATGCATCTAGAATTGGGATTTGAGTAGGAAAGTTTCTAGGAAATCAAAAGGAAGATGATTGTTGGGCTTAAAGAGTAGAAAAGTAGGTATAATTTCCAAAATTGTAAAATTATTCCTATCTAAGAGAATTTGTTTTATGAACATTGCATAGGTACGAGTGAAAATAGGATGGATCAGGTTTTAAATGAGGACTATATAGCTGGAATATACATAGGAAATATATATACATGAAGAAAGAGGCAAGAGCAGTTCTTTAGAATGTGGATTTGATTGCTTTGGGAAACTGCAAGAACAAGACATCTAGATTTAGTGAGGAATATGGAAGACTCCCAATGGAATTTTAATTTATAAAAATAATTCCAAATGAAATATGTGCAAATAAAATGTGGATGTTGAGTAACAAATACCATCTACAATTCATGATAATGCATGTGCTGTAGGTGTTTGGTATGTGTTATATTCTTTGTATGGTTAGATTTAGTGTCGATGTTGCATCACGCACGTAGGGGGGTAAGGGAGGGGTTGCTAGGTCCCCCCTCCAAGAGTTAAAGGGGGGATGAGAGCCCCCTTTCCCTGGGGGTCACAAGGGGAGCCAAGCCTCCTTGTTCGGGGGGTCACATGGGGAGTGAGAGACCCTGGGCGGCCCTGAAAAAAGAATTGGTGATTTTTTGTGTCCATTTTCGGGTGGTTTTTCGGCACATGGTTTTTGCCGATGGTTTTCTATGTTAGATTAAGGAATTAGGGTTGTTGACTAATCTAGGTTATTGGAATAGGGTTAGATGCTACAGGATCCTATATGTATATTTTATTGTAAACAAATTATGATGTGAATGAATATAGAATATGTTGGTTTTCCAGGGGAAAAATCTCTCTGTAATATGTGTAGTTTCCATTGTATATTTTTTGTTCTTTTATTGAAAATTCGTTTGCAATAAATAATTGTACAAGGTTAAAATCTACATTTGGTATCAGAGAAATTATTGGCTTTAGGGGGACGCCTTTGTGATCAAGGGTTTGGCTTGGGATTGTGATAAGATTTGTTACAGTGGAAGATCTACGGTATTGATTCTTCAAGGGAAAAGAAATGGCCAACAATTCAAAAATACAGATCGAGAAATTTAATGGGAAAATATTTGAGTTGTGGAGGCTCAATATGGAAGATTTTTTGGTAGAAAGAGATTAGTGGATCACGGTGGACCCACATACTGCACCTACGGGAACGTCAACAGATGACTGGAAAAAGTTGGATCAGAAGGAAAAGAGAAAAATACAATTGTGTCTCTCATATTTAGTATTATTGAATGTGTCAGGG
Source organism: Picea sitchensis (assembly GCA_010110895.2). Classification (NCBI taxonomy): domain Eukaryota; kingdom Viridiplantae; phylum Streptophyta; class Pinopsida; order Pinales; family Pinaceae; genus Picea; species Picea sitchensis. Next base: position 31,210 of record SNQJ01S0018483.1, read on the forward strand.
GAAGCTAGAGCCAAGGAGTTATGGGATAAGTTGGGGAACTTGTATCAATCTAAGTATCTGGTAAATAAATTTTTCCTGCAGAAGAATTTGTATAACCTGAGGATGAGATATTGGAGACTCTATGATAGAGCATTTGAATGCCTTCAATACTGTGGTAATTAAATTATTATATGTTGAGATTAAAATTCCAAATGAAGATAAGTGTATCAGTTTATTGTGCTCTTTAGCAGACTCGTGGGATAGTCTAGTTGTGGCCACATGCATTATTTACAAGAAGATGCTCCCAGGAAATAAATATATCTAAATCCTCAAGTGGGAGATCTAAATATAAGGGTAGATCTAAATCTCCTGGAAAGTTTGTAAATGTATGTTGGAGATGTGGAAAAGAAGGGCACTTCAAGAAGTAATGTAGATCCAAGAATGTTGAGAGAGTGAAGGGATATTAAGGTGCTCCCTCTACAGAAGAAAATACCTCCAAGGAAGAAGGAGGGGATGTTTACTTGGATTCTTCAAGCACACAGGCATATCATGAGGCATGGTCAGTTGAATCATGTGCATCCTTTCATATGACTCCCCACAGGGAGTGGTTTTGTTAATATGAAAGGTATGATGGAGGTAATGTTTTCCTAGGTGATGACTCTATTATCACTCTGTAAATTCCCAGAGGTTGTCAGGAGGTAGATTAAATTTATCAGAGGTAACTTTATCCAACCACTTCGAAACTGGGATCTAGCCCTGCCAGTTTCAGAGAGGGTTCTCTCTATAAGATTTATCTATGTTTCAGGTTTTCATATATTACGCTAGTTAAACGAATAAGACCGTGTTGTTTGTTTTATAAAATGGCTGAAATATTGTTTACACATCCATTGGGCTATGGGGTCTATTTTCCAAAGAATAGATTTTATTAGGTATTTTCATAGGGCAGGATAATGCAATTGTTGGATCCTTTAGAATTAAAATGATGGATATTAGAAAAGATGATATAATCAATTATAACAAAGAAGCATTTAAGAATTCCTTTATCATAACATCAGAAGATAAACAGTTAGATCTTTAAAATCCGGAAACAGAGTATCCCAAGATAAATTATCCAACTTTAAATCCTTTTAAATGATCAGATATAGAAAACAAAAATGATTACGAAGATAGAAAAACATTCAATGAAGAGGATTACACATCACCAACAAGTAACACGAAGGAATCCTGTGAAATGTCCTTTTTATTACTGGTGGATATTTTGAGAAAGATTACAGTGCTTACATCTTGCTTGGGCATAAAGATCAGCCCTGACTACTTCAAAAATTGAAGTATTTATAAGAAAAATTACAAACGATCCTATCATTAATGATCATGACATGGTAGAATCCGAATCTAACTAATTAAGTAACAAAATACAAAATTGTAGGAACTACTGATGATTTGTCGGATTCTTCATGTTGATTTTGGGGAAGGCCGTTGGGGATTCATTCACTTGACTTTGACTACTCTACATACTTACTTGGTTTGTAAACCTCATCCCTTATTTGATCAAAGCGCATAGATCCTCCCATATTTGTTGACTAGGAATGGTGACTTCGAGTAGTCTTCGGTACACTTCATCAATTTCTGTGTATTTTGCAAAAGTTGGCTTGGTGATGAAGATATACTTGATTTCATGCTGGATGCTGAGGTCCAGTTGCAGAGTCTCTAAAAATTATTTACCTGTTATGCTACCATGTATCCCTAAAAAAATGGAGCTATCCTTTTCCACCATGGCGATCGTTTGCTTGTAGTCGGACGGAGTCATCAGTTTGTCATTTAAGACCAACAAACTAGGAATGCCTTTCTTTTGCAAAGCATCAATCTTGTTGAAGAATATTTGAACTCTTATATCCATGTTCTGGGCTCTCTCTTCCAATTTCAACATTAATCCTCTTTTGGTCAGGACCTTCTTAACTTTGAGGATATTCTTAGTCCTATCCTCAATTTCCAGACTTTCGAGCTTATCCTTAGTCTTTGAATTTAGAAACTTGATGATTTCATTTGCTTCTGTGGGCATTTCTCCCAACTCTCCCTTGATCCTATTGATGGCCTACCTCCTCCTTAACACCAATTAGTGTTGATCAAACATGATCTGCATGAGGGGCCATATTTATGTCATGGATTTTGAGATATCCATCCAAATGTTCTCCTTGGCTTCTGCTAGTGTTTTTCCCACAACTATTTTCTTTTTCATCTGTTGTATCCCCTTCTTCAGTTTTTCTTATGTGCGACTCTCATTGTTGTAGCTGGCCTGGAAAGAATATTTAAGCTTCTGGATATGCTCCATCTCTTGCTACAATTTTTTAATTTCTTCTCTTTCTAAAGTCATTTCCTCCATTGACTTTGCTAGATCTTCATATGTCTCTAGAACTGTCACTAGGGAAACTGATGAAAGTTTTGCAGTGGTGGTTGTTGATGTTGTCATTGTGCTAACTCATGTGAGGGGAACTGCACTCAATGGGATGACCTCCATGGGATTTGTCCGTTCTTTTTCCTTTACTAGTATTTCCATCTTAGTCTCCATCTCTTTGATCTGTGTGTTCTATTCCATGATCAACTTTAGCATTTCTTCTTTTTGACCCTCTATCTCTGCCATCTCTTTGGTTTGTGAGTCTTCAGTAGCTGACAGTTTTAATTGCTTCCTCAAGGAGGTTATGTCAACATTATTTTTCTTCAGCAGTTCTTCAGCTACTTTCACATTCGAGGGGTCATACCCAACTATAAGTACCATCTCTTCTAAATACTTGATCCTATTATCTTTTGCAAAAGATGACACTTTCTCCAGCTTTAGTTGAGTCTGAACATTATTTAGAGAAACTTGTAATTTTGCAGCGGTTGTGAAAGCGTTCGCCAATGTTGAGAAAACCATTTCTCCAGTCTGTCTGTGAAAATCCATCTGAACAGTTGGATGTACTTCCTTGGCATCAAACTCAAGTGTTGACCTTTTGTAATCATTGATTTCCTTTGTATGGGGAACCTATGCCTACAGAAATTCCATGTGCATTCTCCCTTTTTCTGTATCAAAAGCAGAGAGAAATCTATGTTGTGTTGTTGATGTTTGTTTCTAGAATTGAACATAGGTGTTATTTGTCAGCATCTCATTATTCTTCTTCATTAAATCATATTTCTCAAAGATACTCATTTTTGCAGACCCTTGTGATGGCTAGGTGGTCAAAGTGGTATCAGCCTACTTTTTTGAAGAACAAGTGGACATCATATGTTGATTACATGAGAAAAATGGTGAGTGTTATCCCTCGACTATTGTGGTAGAATGGGTCTCTTCCTCTCCCAACCTGTCAGTTGTATGACTGGTCTTGGGCCTTTTCTTGTAAACCTGGAAATCCTCTACTGAGACTTCAGTAATTGAAGGGGAGGCATCCTTTATGGGCCTTTTCTCCTTTGGTATCTGTGGAGTAGTGGTCTGTGAAACAATGGTTGGAGGAGATTGTTGTTCAACATCTTCTAGAGTGTTCACCTCCTACTCTATTTGGTTCATAAATTTCTCGATCTTTGGTTTGGGCACATGAGCATATGGGGAACTTTTATTCCTTAATTTAATTTCTACAATAATCCCCCATGGATCATAGTGCCAAGGGAAATTGATGACAAGCTTCATTTCCTTTAGTGTCTTGTTTGCCTCTTCCCTGGCAGCTCAACTATTACAGATAAAGGATCCTATATGCCCTTTAATCCTCAATTGTTGTTTCTTCTTCAAATCTACAAAATGTATGTCGTCTGAATTGATTATTTTCTTGATGTATTCCAAGGTGAATATCCTAACAGGTACATATCTGGGAAGCTTATAAGGAGCTAGCTCATATCCATAAATTTTGATTTCTGTGTGATTTTGATATAGATACCAGTCTCCAGTCTTGGTGAGGTCTGAGAGGTGTAAAATTCTTTGGATCTCCTCACTTATCCTCAGTTCTTGTCTACCACTGGGTGGTAAAACTACTCAATGAATTGCTTGAAATTAAACTCTATGGAGTTTTTTCTCAGTAATGAAGTCCAAGAGGTGATAGGCTGTGGTTTTTCATCCTGGTCTGGTTTCTTCATGGAGAATAAGAACTTATATGCTTTAAATAACAAGAACATGTAAGCCAGTATTGAACACACTAGAACATGCCCTCTGTGGGAAATTTGAAAAGTTTCTCATGCATGTTCTCAGCCAGAAAACTATTGTAGTCGAACCGGCTGGTGGATTTTTCTTTGACAGAGAAAATGGATAAGAAACCCAGGATGGGCTCGTCCATCCATTCATCTGAATAATACCCGAGAAGATAGCATAACGATGAAATGACTTGGTTACCTTTTTATGAAAACATGGAAGAATGGTAGGGGCAATTTTTCTTGGGGAATTGGGCATTTTGTGGGAGGAAAAACTTGAAACTCTGCACTCTCTGGGGAAAAGACAAATTCTGGTACATTTGAGTTAGAACTTCAATGGTGAAAGTAGAGGGGGATTCAGCGCTAGGTATTTGCATCATCTGGTCAATGGCCTTGGGTGTGATAGTGAAAAAGGTCTCTCCAGACGATGAAACAATAGCTCTCTGAACGGGGAGACAATGCGCCTGGCACTTGAGAGCGAACTCGGGAAAATGGTGAATTTGGGGAAAAAGATACAGTGGGAAATTGGACTCCCAGAGTCCAATATCATCACTTTGATCCAGGAAGGTGTCTTTGAACCATGAATGCAATTCGGAAAAATCGAATTCGCATCTGGGCTCTGAGATTAGGTAGTCTTTATCAACCAGAGGAATTTCGTCGAGATCATCAGGAGGCGGGAGGAATGGATTTTCCTTGACCTCTAATTGCTTAGATTTTGGCGCCATGAATTCAACTGTTACCTGCAATCTGAAACAAAAAAACATTAGTGGGAAATTTTCTTTATCTTGGTCACTAACTAAAACAGCGGGGGAAGTGAGCTTCTGGTATGCGGAGTGTGAACAATGTGATAATGGCAGAGAAACAAGATCTAAAACAGGCGAATGGGTGACCGTTAGGGATCGATGGGCCATTCTACAGCCTAACGGGTATGCTTGGCTGCTTTGAATGGCCAACAGATATCTGGGGATGAGGTGACGAGAAAGTGATGGGTTAAGGGCATGTGAGGGTGATGTGGAGGGTAGAAAGTGGAGGGGATGTGACATGTGACGAATGAGTGGTAGACGAGGTACGTTGACAAAGTAAAGTCACATGACTTGCAAACGGTGGTAGTGGAGTGTGTCGGCATGCATCAGAGGCAGTATAGCAAGGCTGGTATGGTAGTATGTCGGAGGGGGGGGTAGGGAGTAACTGGTTTAGAGCAAGGGGGGTCCGATGTAACAAATTTGTGCCATGTTAGGATGGGGACCACCAGGAAAAACCACCATATTGGACCCCCCCCCCCCACCATTAAATATATAACAGTGGGAGGGGGGGGGTCTGATATCTCTTGTCGATCATAGATTTGAGCATTGTTTTCTCATCCGCTAATCTCGGTGCACCTTTTAATTTCGGAGTGTGCATCATGTTGATTTGTAGAAACTTAGGATAGCGCATATTTTGTGGGTTTTAACGCTATTTCCTATCATTTTGATCACCAAGGGGTTAGAACACAACCTTCTAACATCAAACAAAGAATTTCATCCAACATCATGCTTGTTTTATTGAAGGAAATCCAGCTAACCTATGTTCTAACCTATTTACCTAATAGATTTAACCTAGATTAGATTGTTGGGCTAAAAATTACTCTATCCTGGGGCTATTTGATCAAGTTTAAATAGTTTGATCAAATTTATTCACTAACTAACCTATCCAATTGGCTAAGATTAAACAGTTTAGCCAAGTTGTATTCACTAATCCTATAGTCTCTAGGGAAAATGTTATGATGTGGCATCAAATACTGGGGCATATTGAAGAGAAGGTTCTTCAAATACTACACTGTAAAGGTGTGGTTGAAGGTATGTTTAAATTCTCTCTAGATTTTGATTTCTATGAACATTGTGTATAAGGGAAGAAGAATCGGGTAAGATTCCCCTCTGGTGCAACAAGGGAAGAAGGAATTTTATAGCTAGTGCACAATGATGTGTTTGGACCTATGTTGATTCCATCATTGGGAAAATATGTGCATTATGTCTCATTTATAGATGACTCCTTGAGGATTACTTGGATATATTTCCTTAGGAATAAATATGAAGCCTTTGGCATGTTTAAAGAGTTTAAGTCTCGTGTTGAGAATCAAACAGAGAAAATAATTAAGGTGTTGAGGAAAGATAATGGTGGAGAGTTGTGCGGGAATGAATTTGAAGAATTTTGTAAGAAATGTGGTATAGAAAGGAAGAAGACTACTCCTTATACACCTTAGAATAATGGATATGTAGAAAGGATGAGTAGGACATTGATGGAAAAATCAAGGTGCATGCTCAATGGTGTCGGGTTAGGGAAAGAATTATGGGCAGAGGCAGTGGGTACAACATGTTACCTAGTCAATTGATCACCCTCATCAGCATTGGATGACAAGGCTCCACACAAGGTATAAACTGGTAATAAAACCTCTCTCAGACATCTCAAGGTACTTGGATGTGAGGCCTATGTTCATGTTCCAGAGGAAAACAAGAGTAAGCTAGATAAGAAGGCTAAAAAGTGTATCTTTATTGGGTATAAATATGGTCTCAAATGTTATAAGCTTTGGAACCCAGAAACTAAGAAGGTTGTGTATAGCCGAGATGTGGTATTTAGAGAAATGAAAAATGTTTTCAAACAAGAATTCCTACCAAGTAAAAAAGAACTAGAGAAGAAATATTTTGAGTTAAATGATGATGAATCAAGCTCTCCAGAAGAACAAGAATCAGAAGAATAAGATCCTTATACTCCAGTATTGAGGAGATCAGTTCGAGAAAAAAGGCTATCAGAAAGGTATACTCCACCTGATTTCCATTCAATTTTTTCTTTATCTATTACTGATGATGATCCTAGAACTGTTAGGGAGGCAGTGAATTGAGAGGATGGAAAACTCTGGAAAAAGATCATGGTTGAATAAATGGCATCCTTGTATAAGAATGAGGCTTGGGATCTAGTGGAGTTTCCAACTAGAATAAATCCCATTAGAAACAAATGGGTATTTAAAAAGAAGGTGAATGTTGAAGGAAAAGTGGAGAAATACAAAGCTAGGTTAGTAGCAAAAGCTTATTCCTATGTTGAGAGAATTGATTTTGGTGAGATTTTTTCTTTTATTGCCAATTTAACCTATATTAGATTTTTGTTATCTATTGTTGTTGCATTTTATTTTGAAGTAGAACAGATGGATGTGAAAACATCATTCCTACATGGGGATTTGGAAGAGGAAATCCATATGAAGCGGCTAGAAGGCTTTGTTGTGAAGGGAAAGAAGGAGTTGGAATGCAAGTTGAAAAAGTACTTGTATGGTTTAAAACAATTACCAAGGATGTGGTATCAAAAATCTGGTACTTGTATGTTGGTACTTGGATTCACAAGAAGCAAAGAGGATCACTATGTGTATTTCAAATTAATTGGGGATCATTTGATTTATTTGGTACTGTATGTGGATCACATGTTCTTGATAAGAAACAACAAGGAGATTATCCAGGATGTGAAAACTTAGTTGTCCTCTAAATTTGACATGAAGGATCTTGGTGTTGCAAATTTCATTTTACACATGGAAATTAAAAGAGATCAGGAAAATAGGAAACTCTGGTTAAATCAGAGAAAATGTGTCGAGACTATATTGCAAAGGTTTAATATGCAGGAATGTAAACTGGTCAAGCTCCCTATTCCTGTAGGTGTAAATTTATATGTGGATCAGTGTCCTGAGACACGGGAAGAGGAGGAGGACATGTCTCATGTTCCACATGCAAGTGTGGTTGGAAGTTTTATATATGCAATGGTTTGTACTAGACTGAACATTGCACATGCAGTGGGAATTTTCAGCAAGTATATGCCAAAACCGGGGAAGGAGCATTGGACAACAGTAAAGAGAGTTTTTCAGGTATTTGCATGGCACTACTAGTTATGCATTGTGTTACCAAGGAAGACCAGGTTTGGACAGAGTGTTGGACATACATGGATTTTTCGATGCAAATTGGGCTGGAGATCTGGATTGCAGATGATCTACAAGAGGGTATGTGTTTAACCCATTTAGAGGAGCAATCAGTTGCATTATAAATAGACAATCTATAGTGTCACTTTCAACTACAGAAGATGAATACATGGTAGTCACTCATGCAAGCGAGGAAGTAGTATGGTTACAAAGATTGTGTTCAGGTATTGGGTTGGTACAACAAGTTGTAAGGATAGATGTTGACAATCAAGGTGCAATTTTTCAGGCGAAGAACACAGCTTATCATTGAAAGGCAAATCATATTGATGTTCAAAGGAAAATCATATTGTTGAACAAAAGAAGGTGTTTTTGATGAAAGTCGACACTTTGAAGAATGTTGCAGATTCATTAACAAAATATGTGAGTAAATAGAATTTCTCTTGGTGTAGAGGATCTCTGGGCATTGTTGCCCTGAAGTGCTAACTATGTAACCTTGTAACCCCCTGTATGCAAAGAAAATAACAAGTGGGAGAATGTTGGTTATGTGTTATATTCTTTGCATGGTTAGTGATGCAGGAGCATCAACAGCAGCGAGTGAGCGTGAGCAGTGCCAATGCATTTTGGCACATGTTCAAAAGTGTTTAAATTGTTTTGAAGTGGGATGCACCAAAACTTAAAGGCAGTAGTTAAGAAAGGGCGTACTTGTAGATTGTAATCAGACCTGAGCGATCTGCTCTCGTCTGAAGTAGGTAGAGGAATTTATGTAAAATAAATGTAAGTAGGTAGCTTTGAATTTTGGATTAGACAGTTTTAGGAGTGGAGGGAAAACCAACTATAGACACCCTCGTCTTGAATCATTTGCAAGAAGGAACAATTATCAATTGTCAATTTTGAGCATAGAGCATAGAGACGAGAAGGAGCGGAGAACTGTATTTGAAAACACCTATGTACAGAAGTCCTGAATTAATACATGAAGCTTTGATTAAGACTTATGGTGTTGTGATATTCTCTGTGTATGCATGTTGAATGTTATGCTTGGTGTTGTTTTACTCTTTCTGCCATGCATTTGCTGTTATGCTATGTATGTATGATTTTCTTGTTGAATGTCTGAAATCTAAAGAGAGGAAGAGTAAGGAATGAGTTTCAATTGTTTCTCTGTCTGAGCAAGATTTTTCCTGCAAGGAGTGCAGCAAAATTGTTCGCAAGGTGTGCATTGACAGAAGTCAAAGTTTGTCTCTGAAATCTCAAGAGGGATAACATTGTTCTCATTCTCGCAGAAGTGCAAGTTAAGCACAGGATCCATGCAAGGTGTGCGCAGGCCGAGTGAAGTCTCAGAGTTACAATCTGAGTGAAATTATTGAAAGACTGTTGTTGCAAGGAGTGCACAGAGTCGAAGAGTTTCAAATACTAGAGTGTATTTGAAGAAGTGCCACAAGGAGTGTGTGCAGGAGTTACCTGCAGAGTACTTGAGGATTTTCAAGCAAGCTCAGAATGGATAGAGTCTTCAAAGTTATCGAAGAAAGGTTCAAGAGGGATAGTGCCTTGGAGTGTTGGAAGGAGGCGTAGCGAGGTTGTTTTGCAGGTGGACAACTTCCGTGAAGAAGTACCTTGTTCATTTTGTAGGAGTTGTCAAAGAGGAATTGGACAGTCGAAATTTTCCATGGAGAATTCACGAATTCCCAAGAGCCGTCAGATCCTGTAGAGGAGCAGGGAAGTTACGGAAAGTATTCTTTAAGTGCAAGCTCAGGAGAGATTGTACCGTAGGATCCAAATCGACAAGATTCGTTGGATCACTCGTGAATTCTCACTTTGGGGATTTGCGAGTTGAAGGACCGAAAACCTTGCACCAAGATTCACGAAATCGTGAAGTGCGAAGTATCGATAGGGAAAGCAGTTTCGTTGTGGGTCCAGCATTAATAACGAGTCAGAATTCACCATTTCGACATTTTGGAGGATAGGAGATCGAGATATCTGTTCCGGGATTCCAGAAATTGTGAGACGCGATATAAGTACAGGGAAAGGACATTGTCAACCATTTCGATAGATCATCATTTTGGGTTTCAACAGTCGGAGAGTCGAGACTTTTGTCTCGAAAGTCTCGAAGTCGCGAGTTGTGATAAGGAGTATCGGGGAGTTCGGGATCTCGGCACTTCGGGTGTCGGGATACAAAGGAGGTAGCGCTTGCGGGAGTGAAGTCGCGAAGTGTTGAAGCTGGGAATGAGAGACACGTGACAGAACCAAAAGGTGGGCCCATGTGATAGATAGACGGACACATGTTGTCTAGTGGAAGGAGTCAGCATTTTGTTGACTTCTCGCGTCTCAGGGATTTGTGGAATGAGAGCACGGGAGCTCGACTCTAAACCTCGCAAGGAGGCGAGTAGCGAGAGGTGCTAGTGTTAAGCCCAGCCGATGGTCACACACGGAGGGAACTAACAAGGGAAGGATTTATACCCGTATCGACATTTCGGGTATCGTGAATTTGGAAAGGAGGAGTCGAGAGTTTTGACTCGAGAAATCGCGAGATTGCGAGTTGCGACAAACACCTTTGGAATTGGGCCTTGGTTATAGCGATGTGGTTGCTTGGAGGAGGTGGAGCTATTGCCTAGTGATATTCTCACAGGGGAGCTTCCTAAAGGACCTGTGAATCGATAATTTGTGATTCCAGCAGCGAATTGAAAGATTCAATCCGGCTCAAAGGAGATAAAGAACGATCCTGTGAGCAGATCTCGGCTCGAGGGTTGGGGGTCTGCGTCAAAGTGGTATTTGAGCAGAGAAAGATTTCTTTGATTTCTGTAGTAGGGAAAAGAAAGATTCACCATGCCGTCGAGAAGAAGAGACAGGAAAACACCTGATCCACCAGAGGAGAGGGAAATGCCAGAAGAAAGGGGTGTAGGTGCCAAATCCAGCCATGGAAAGAGAGATGCATAAAATACACGCCAAACTCGTGGAAATGGAAATAAAATAGAGGCGCATAGCCAGTGCTAGAGATGTCAGTGAATATGAAAGTGAAAATGAGGCTGGACATGAAGGAGAAGAAGTTGCGGTAGAAGATGCAACAAATGAACGCCTGATTAAGGTTGTTGCAAGAATGAGTGCTAGGGAAAAAATGGACACTCCAGTATATGAGGGAAACCTAGATGTTGAAGAGCTTCTAGACTGGATTAGAGCTCTAGACACATATTTTGACTATGAATATGTCGAGGAAGAAAAAAAGGTCAAACACATTGTCACAAGATTGAAAGGACATGCAACATTGTGGTGGGATGAACTACAAGTTGATAGACGTTGCAAAGGCAAGAAGAAGATCAAGAGTTGGGATAAGATGATCGTGAATATGAAGGCGAAATTCATACCCAAGGATTACCAAATCACTCTGTTTCGAAGAATGCAGAATTTGAGACAGAAGCTGATGTCATTGAAGGAATACACTGAAGAGTTCTACAGGCTGAACATCAAGGGAGGTCATCGTGAAAGTGATGATGAGAAGGTTGCCAGGTATATGAATGGCCTGAGATATGAAATTCAGGATGAGATGAACATGATGAACATTTGGACGATGGAATATGCTTATCATATGGCTCTAAAGGTTGAAGAGAAGTTGAGCCGAAAGAAAAGTCAGAGAGGCCGAGGCAGAAGTCAGCCCAGAGGCAAAACAGTTGTCCAAGATAGGAATCAAAAGCCTAAGGAGGAATGGAAGAAACCTCAACCTCAAACTGAGGGAGGTGGAAGCTCACAGAGAGGGCAGTATAATGAACAGAGAGGACAGTATATTGATAAAAATACTTTTCCTCACATTAGAGGAAGAGGAAGAGGTAGAGGTGGAGTAATAAAATGATTCACATGTGGAAAGAATGGACACAAATATTATGAATGTCCAGATAAGAAGAAATAAGGTGGTGAGACTCACATTGTCGAAGCACAAAGGTTGAATGTTGAGGCAGAGGATGCTAAAGGCCGAAGATCACTGGTGATGAGAAAGGTTCTCTTAACGCCAGAAAAGGAGGCAGAGAATCCAGTACAAAGGAACAGTCTTTTTCGGATTGCTTGCAAGAACAAAGACAGGGTATGCAAGGTCATCATGGATAGTGGTATCACAAACAATCTCATTTCTATAGAGATGGTAGAAAAGTTGGAGCTAGAGACTACTGAACATCCAAGTCCATACAGAGTTTCATGGCTACAAAAAGGACATCAGGTAAATGTCACTAAACAATGTTTAGTTGAATTTAAGATTGGAGGATATAACGATAAGATATTGTGTGATGTCATTTCCATGGATGTTTGTCATCTATTGTTGGTTAGACCATGGCAATATGACAGGAATGTGGTTCATGATGGGAGAAAGAACACATACACCCTAGAGAAGAATGGGAGAACTCACATGTTGTTGTCGATTAAGGACAAAGAGGTGAAACCTGAAGTAAGCAACATTGTACTTCTCATGAATGGGAAGGAACTTCTTAAGGAGGTTAAGAAGAAGGAAGATCCACAGTTCATCTTGGTTAGGAAACCTAGAATTGTTTTGACCAACACAAGAGTAGATGATCTACGAGAGGAAATCCAAAATCTACTGGAGGAATTTGTTGAAATAGTAGTGGACGAACTACCTCATTCGTTTCCACCTATTATAAGTATAAGTCATCACATTGATCTTATACCTGGATCTAGTTTACCAAATAAAGCAGTGTACAGATTGACGCCACAGGAGAATGAAGAGGTCAAAAGATAGGTCCCGGATTTAATGGACAAAGGGTTGATTAGAGAAAGCTTGAGTCCATGTGTTGTTCTGACAGTGCTCAGTCCAAAGAAAGATGGAGGTTGGAGGATGTGTACAGACTCAAGGGAAATTAACAAGATTACCATCAGATATAGATTCCCATTGCCAAGAATGGATGATTTGATGGATTGCTTGAGTGGAGCGAAAAAAAATTCGAAGATTGATTTGAAAAGTGGATATCATCATATTCATATGAGAGAAGGCGATGAATGGAAGACAACATTCAAGACCAATGAAGGGTTGTATGAATGGATTGTTATGTCGTTTGGCTTAACAAACGCGTCGAGCACTTTTATGAGATTGATGAATGAAGTCCTGAAGGATTTCATCAGAAAATTTGTCATTGTGTATCTTGATGACATACTGATTTTCAATAAAACAGAGGCAGAGCATCTGAAACATTTGGCTACAGTGATGCGGAGGCTACAGCAAGAGAAGTTGTTGATAAATATGAAGAAATCCTCATTCATGAAGAGGGAGCTCATTTATTTGGGTTTTGTTATTTCTGCAGATAAGTTGAGGATGGATCCAGATAAAATGGAGGTGATTAAGAATTGGCCATCGCCAAAGAATATATTTGAAGTTTGAAGTTTTCATGGATTGACTAGTTTCTACAGGAAGTTCATTATGAATTTCAGTGGAATTAGTGCACTGATGATGGACACAGTGAAGAAAAGACATAAATATTTTCACTAGACAGAAGAGGCTGAGAAAAGATTCAATTTGTTGAAAAGGAAAATCACGAAACAACCAATTCTGGTGTTGCCTAATTTCAAAAAGACATTTCAAGTAAAATGTGATGCAATTGGATTTGCAATAGGGGCAGTCTTGATTCAAGAAGACAGACCGATAGCATACTTCAGTGAGAAGATGAATGAAGCCAAAATGAAGTACTCCACATATGACAAAGAGTTTTATGCAGTCATACAGGCACTGAAGAAGTGGAGGCACTACTTGATTCCTAAGGAGTTTGTCTTATATAGTGACAATCATGCTTTGCAATTTGTGACTCAACATGAGAATTTGAATCAAAGACATGTTAAATGGGTTGAATACATGCAGAATTTTACTTTTGTAATTAAACATATTTCTGGAACTGCTAACAAAGTTGTTGATGATTTGAGCAGGAAGTGTTTTCTTATGCAGGAGTTCAGAGTCAAAATGTTGGGTTTTGATGATCTCAGGAAGATGTACAGGGATGATCCAGACTTCAAAGAAGCATATGAAGTAGTTGAGAATCCAATTCTCAGGGACAAAGGTCAATGGACAGAATACATGATCCAGGAAGGATTACTGTTTAAAGGTAATCAACTTTGTATTCCAAAATGCTCCATGAGGGAAAATCTGTTGAAGGAGAAACACAGTGGAGGACTGGTCGGACATTTTGGTCATGACAAGACGTTCTCAAAGTTAAATGAGTCATATTTTTGGCCAGGAATGAGAGAAGACATCAAAAGATTCATGGATAGATGTAGAATTTGTCAGCATTCAAGAGGAAAGAGGTAGAATGCAGGCTTATATCAACCGTTACTCATACCTGAGAGGTCGTGGGATGTAGTAAGCATGGACTTCATATTGGGGATGTCGAGAACACAAAGAGGGTTTGACTCAATCTTTGTAGTGGTGGACCGATTTTCTAAGATGGCACACTTCATATCGTGTCAGAAAACCAGTGACGCAACTCACATTGCGAATCTGTTTTTCAAAAAAGTCATTCGACTTCGCGGCTTACCAAGGAGCATAGTTTCGAATCGAGACACCAAGTTAGTGGGACACTTTTGGAGAACCTTATAGAAAAAGCTGGGAACAAACTTGTCATTCATTTCAGCTTATCATCCTCAGATGGATGGATAGACAGAAGTTGTGAACAGAAGTTTGGGAGACTTGCTGAGGAGTTTGGTGACAGAACATCACAGTCAGTGGGACAATATTCTACCACAGGTGGAATTTGCATATAATGATTCAATCAACAGAAGCATGGGGCAGAGTCCATTTCAAATAGTTTATGGCATGCAGCCAAGAGGAGTTTCTAAATTGAGGGATTCAAAACAGAATGCAACTAGGAGTGCTAGTGCAGAGGATTTCGTAGAAGCGATGAAGGAGCTTCATAGCCAAGTTAAGGAGCGATTGAAAAACTCGAGCCAAGAGTATAAGAGAAGAGTAGACCAACATAGGAGAGAACTTCAGTTCGAATTTGGTGATTTGATCCTTTCACACTTGAGGAAGGAAAGTTTCCCAAGGGGGACATATAATAAATTGAAAATGAAGAAAATTGGGTCGTGCAAGATCATAAAGAAATTTGGAGTGAATGCATATGAGATTGAATTACCCGAAGGGATCGTAATTTCTTTGATATTCAATATCTCATATTTGTACCCTTACAAAGCTGAAGAGGTAGAAGAAGACAGTGAACAACCAGAGGTTCAATGGGCCAAATAGATTCCAGTTGCAGAGAAACCACAAATGGAAAGCATACTGGACAAAAGATTTAGTAAGAGGACTAGGTGAAAGGAATATTTTGAATACTTGGTCAAGTGGAAGGGACATCCAGTTGAAGACGCCAGCTAGGAAAATGAAGCCAAAATCCAAAAGCATGGACAAACTGTGCGAGAGCTCATGGACAGGAGTCCATGAAAATTTTCAAGCGAGGGAGTATGTTGCAGGAGCATCGTCAGCAGCGAGCGAGCGCGAGCAGCGCCAACGCATTTTGGCACATGTTCAAAAGTGTTTAAATTGTTTTGAAGTAAGATGCACCAAAACTTAAAGGCAGTAGTTAAGAAAAGGCGTACTTGCAAATTGTAATTAGACTTGAGTGATCTGCTCTCGTCTGAAGTAGGTAGAGGCATTTATGTAAAATAAATGTAAGTAGGTAGCCTTGAATTCCGGATTAGACAGTTTTAGGAGCGGAGGGAAAACCGACTATAGACACCCTTGTCTTGAATCATTTGCAAGAAGGAACAATTATCAATTGTCAATTTTGAGCATAGAGCATAGAGAGGAGAAGGAGCTGAGAACTGTATTTGAAAACACCTATGTACAGAAGTCCATAATTAATACATGAAGCTTTGATTAAGACTTATGGTGTTGTGATATTCTCTGTGTATGCATGTTGAATGTTATGCTTGGTGTTGTTTTACTCTTTCTGCCATGCATTTGTTGTTATGCTATGTATGTATGATTTTCTTGTTGAATGTCTTAAATCTGAAGAGAGGAAGATTAAGGAATGAGTTTCAATTGTTTCTCTGTCTGAGCAAGATTTTTCCTGCAAGGAGTGCAGTGAAATTGTCCGCAAGGTGTGCGTTGACAGAAGTCAGAGTTCATCTCTGAAAGCTCAGGAGGGATAACATTGTTCTCATTCTTGCACAAGTGCAATTTAAGCACAGGAGTCGTACAAGGTGTGCGTAGGCTGAGTGAAGTCTCAGAGTTACAATCTAAGTGAAATTGTTGAAAGACTGGTGTTGCAAGGAGTGCACAGAGTCGAAGAGGTTCAAATACTAGAGCGTATTTGAAGAAGTGCACGCAGGAGTTACCCGTAGAGTACTTGAGGATTTTCAAGCAAGATCAAGAGGGATAGAGTCTTTGAAGTTATCGAAGAAAATTTCAAGAGGGATAGTGCCTTGGAGTGTTGGAAGGAGGCGTAGTGAGGTTGTTTTGCAGGTGGACAAGTTTCGTGAAGAAGTACCTTGTTCATTTCGTAGGAGTTGTCAAAGAAGAATTGGATGGTCGAAATTCTCCATGGAGAATTCGTCAAGTCCCGAGAGCCATCAGATCTTGCAGAGGAGAAGGGAAGTTACATAAATTATTATTCAAGTGCAAGCTCAGGAGAGATTGGACCATAGGATCCAAGTCGACAGGATTCGTTGGGTCACTTGTGAATTCTCACTTCGGGGATTCGCGAGTTGAAGGACCGAAAACCTTGCACCAAGATTCGCGAAATCGCAAAGTGCAAAGTCCCGACATGGCGAGAAGTTCTATTGTGGGGCCAACATTAATAACGAGTCAGAATTCACCATTTCGTCATTTTGGAGGATAGGAGCTCGAGATATCTGTTCCGGGATTCCCGAAATTGCGAGATGTGATACAAGTACGGGGAAAGGATGTCGTCAACCGTTTCAGTAGATCGACATTTTGGGTTTTGGCAGTCGGAGAGTCAAGACTTTTGTCTTGAAAGTCCTGAAGTCGCGAGTTGCGATAAGGAGTATCGGGGAGTTCGGGATCTCGCCACTTCGGATGTCAGGATACAAAGGAGGCAGCACTTAGGGGAGCAAAGTTGTGAAGTGTCGAATCTAGGCAGAAGAGATACGTGACAGAACCACAAGGTGGGCCCGTGTGATAGACAGGAGGACACGCGTCGACTAGTGGAAGGAGTCGGTATTTCGTTGACTTCTTGCGTCTCAGGGATTCATGGAATGAGAGCACGGGAGCTCAACGTTGAACCTCGCAAGGCGGTGAGTAGCGAGAGGTGCTATTGTTAAGCCCAACCAATGGTCACGCGCGAAGGGCGCTGACAAGGGAAGGAACTATACCCGTATCGGCATTTCAGGTATCATGAATTTGGAAAGGAGGAGTCGCGATTTTTGACTCACGAACTCGTGAGATTGCAAGTTGCAACAAGTGCCTTTGGAATTGGGCCTTGGTTATAGCGCTGTGGTCTCTTGGAGGAGGTGGAGCTCACGCCTAGTGCTTTTCACACAGGGGATCTTCCTGAAGGACCTCTGGACCAATAATTTATGATTCCAACAGGGAATTGAAAGAGCCGATCCAGCTCAAAGGAGATAAAGAACGATCCTGTGAGCGGATCTCGGCCCGAGGGCTGGGGGTCTGCGTCAGTTAGAAATAGTGTTTATGTTGCACTAGGAACGTAGGGGGGTAATAGGGAGGAGGAGCACCCCCTTTCTTGATGGGTCATAGGGGGTAGGATCCCCCTTGTCCGAGGGGTTACAGGGGGGAAGGAGCCTCCATGTTCGGGATTTTTGTGGTAGCGCCCCCGAAAAACAATTGGTGATTTTTTGCATCCATTTTTGGGTGGTTTTTCGGCACATAGTTTTCGCCAATGGTTTTCTATTTCCAGTTAAGGAATTAGGTTTGTTGACTAATATAGGTTATTATATTAGGGCTTTGGTTGCTACAAGATCCTATATGTATATTGTATTGTAAAAAATGTATGATGTGAATGAATATAGAATATGTTGGTTTTCCCGGTTTGGGTTTCCAGGGGAAAATCTATGTGTAATGTGTGTATTTTCCATTGTATATTTTATATTATTTTATTGGAAATTTGTTTGCAGTAAATAACTGTGTAAGGTTAAAATCTACAGTAGGTACATATGGAGGTGAAAAGCATGGAAAAATTAAGGGTGGATTAAACAATGGTTAAAAGGGTTTGAACCTTGTATTAAGGAGGATCATAGACATTTAAAGAAATATTTTTATGTTGAGGCTTACTCACGAGATGATAAAAGGTAAGGAATGAAGAATGTTGATATATGAATCCAAGTTCAACCATGTAAGATTGGGAATCCAAGAAGTTATATTCTTATAAAGAGGGGCATATTGCATACATGAAGGTAAGGTTCATCATCTCCAAATTTCCGCTATGAAGTATTAGAGAAGTACATCCACTTTTGTTATCAAAGTGCACAATGGAAGCATGGTGCAAGTATAATAAATTTAGGGGTGGAATAATGAAGGCTCGTGCATGGTAAAGAGTGTTAATAGATACATAAAGCAATGCATTATGTGCAGATTGTTTCTAAAAGGATGCAATCTGACTTCAATGAGAGGTATTCCATAAATTGAAGTGGATTCTAGGCCTAATCAAAATCCATGAATAGCTTGAGATAGTGGAAAAAGGTACCACATGGTGGATGTCGAGCTAGTTGGAGTATATTGCAACACTTAGGTAATGATGAAAATAATGAATGGGGATTGTTGACATATGTAGAGAATTTTGAGTGAATTCCTAATGAAGAATGGGATGACAAATCAAGAAGGACTAAAGTAGAGTTGAAAAACATTTTTTTGTAGGAGATTGTTTGCAAAAGAGATGGAATCTAAAAATAAACCATCTAAATTGGAAGGGAATTAATTGTGATATCATGAAAATCTAGAAGTACCAATTGGGGTTACAATGGGATGTAAAATAATGTTGAATCCTCCAAGCTAGTATATATGAAGCTAGGAAAGAAGAAATATGTGCAACATTATAGTATGCTGGAATATTGACTAAGGAAGTTAAGTTTTAAGCCCAATAAGCTAAGGAAGGAGAAGAGAATGGCACTACCACCATAGGTTTTGAAGAGTTTAGGAAAAACAATGTTGGTTCAGATTGATCCAGAAAAATAGGTGGATGTTGAATATTCAATTTCAATCAGATAAATAGGATAGAAGTGTAAAGGGGGAAAGTGGGACTTGGCTAGAAAGTGCTCAGAAAAGTGATAAATCATGCACAACGATTATAGTAAGAAAAAAAAAGGCTAAAAGAATCCAGTGAGATTTAAGGATAGCCAGAGATAGAAAAGGGATTTGAAAATGATAAAAGGGGTTGATGCAATTGTTGTAGAAGAAATTATGATATGACCATTTGAACAATCACATATAGCACAAGAAATTACAATGCATATGCACCCATGGGCATGTTGAGAATGAATTCTTGGTGCATATAGATATGCATTAGTGCATGTGAAAATGTTTAAGAATAAATATAACATGTTTTAGACTAAGAGTAGTCTATTGTTACATGTGAAATAAGGAGGTTATGATAGTTGAAAGTTTCTAATGATGGATGTTGTCCCCAGGAAAAAGAAGCTTAATGCATGGCTGAAAGTACTGATGATGTTGATGCATATAAAAATTCATCCATATGAAGAAGATATCATAATGTTAAAATGATGATAAGAGGTTGGTGAAGGAAGCATGTGAGCTTCTATATATTTTGGCTAATTAGGTAGGATCAAATAAATTAATGACAACTATGCATGTATGAATTTGATGTTCTAATGCTTCGTAAATGTTGAAGAGAATTTAGGCAAGAATTCACTTAGTCAAAATTTAATATTTGAAGTGATATTATTGTGTGGATTGTGTTAGTAAAGGATTCAACCCTATCACTGATGTGAAGGGTTTTTGAGGTTATAAGATCAAGTTTCAATAAGTTAAATAGAAATGGGGTAACTCTCATGGTCATTAAACAAAGAATGATCTTTCAATTTCATGCAAAAGGGAGAAAAGGGGATAAATCCAGGGTATTGAGCACTTAAATTCATCAAAGACACTTACAGGAAAGGGGTGTGACTGCAAGAAGAAAAGGGATTCTTGGCATAGATTTGATCAAAAGGGTATCTATGGGTGAATGGAGGGGATGAAGAAAATGGTGATAGGAATGACATTCAATATGTATGGGACTTGAGGACAGCCCTTGGTTGGGGGAAATTGGAATGATAGCAGCAACCATAAAACACAATCTGGTGTCAGGGAGATGACCAAATGTTTGGGGTAATTGTGTTGAATGGGTGAGACTGCAAAGGACTAGATGATAGGTAAAAATACAGACTGTTGGGAAAATTGTGTCGATGATAGTTGGTATTTAGGATAGGATATGGATATATTTACAAAGATGAAGGGGGAATTCCCCAACCAATGGAAGCATGGGTTGTTGTGTGCCAAGGAAAAAGACTCCATCAGTTGCGATGGAAAAAATCTACTCTATTTGTTGGAAGTTGAAATGTGCTTTATACAATTACCAAATAAAGAAAGAATGATTGGGTTTAAATTATACATACATAAACGGGTGCCCCATTGAATTATGGTGTGGCCTCATGAGGCGCAAGTAGGCAAATGTAATTGATGAAGGGTGGGGGGCCCATTGGTGGGTTTTTGTACCAAGTAGGTGAATGGAGCATGACATTGTGGATGGGAAATTGGTGTTGTATGATATGAAGGGTTAATGATAATGCAGTGGTGCATTTAATATAACCAAAAAAAATATATGGGAGTCCATAATGGGGTGTTCAACATGATGATGAGGAAGAAGTATGATGTTATTACTCTGGGGTGTAACACTACCAAGACTCCCAAGCCTAATGGATAGAAAATCATGAGTTTCAATATGCCAAGGGGTAAATATATGTGGGACAATTCATGGAGGTGAGAATGCTACTAGTTGACATTACCTAAATGCAATGGATGTTATGGTACCAGAAAGCCGGGTGTGGGGAACCTGAGGGTAAATTTCGAGGGATATAAATTCGACATGCAATTGTTTGCAATGGGCATGAGTGCATGCTAGTTTTGAAAATATACCTGAAGGGGGAATATGGTGGTCAAGACTGAAGTGATGATTGGTGCACATGACA
The DNA here is from genome assembly GCA_010110895.2 of Picea sitchensis. Taxonomy (NCBI): domain Eukaryota; kingdom Viridiplantae; phylum Streptophyta; class Pinopsida; order Pinales; family Pinaceae; genus Picea; species Picea sitchensis. The sequence continues at coordinate 52,400 of SNQJ01S0018483.1, forward strand.
AGTACTTGTACATACAAAAACCAAATACCCAACATGAAAAATATATGATAAATAAGAACATATGATAGCTATTTGATGATTAATAGACAAGAAACATGTGTACCTCATACAGGAGAGCTAAAATGAGTCCCCGAGGCTGTATGGAAAAATGAAGAATAGAGGATGTTGATGCGTAGATGATAGAATCAGGAACTCAGTGCCATGAACGGTGTGAAAAGTGGACCTCCTGAGCTTCCGAACGGGGGAGTTAAAGATTGGGAAAGGGGAATATATTTGGGTGTGGGGACCATAATACCTCCTCATTTGTACTTGTGCAAGTTGAGGTATGGGAGCTAACATGTGTGCATTTAATGGCCATTTTATGAGTAGATATCACATGCATGATTTTTCCTCAAACCATGATTTTTGGAGGAGGAAGGGTTCATGGTTTTCAGTGAAGCTACAAGTGTCAGTAATAATGGTGCAGTTATGGGTTTTGGAACAAGATTTTGTAATTTGGGAAACATAGGGCATAGATTGGTAGGGTTTACAATGGTAGCGCAAAGTGTGCATGGGGGTTGGATGCATGGTAGAGAAGGGAGTGTGGGTTCTTTCTTGTTTATGGTGTCATGTTGGTTGGTCATGTTACCCCCCTTGTGAGTATCTAGGATTCATGCGGTCCTCATATTTCCCCCAACTACATGACCGATTGGGTGAGTGGGTGATTGATCCACTGGTTGTGAATCTAAAACTGTGGGCTAAGGTGGGATGGATAAACCTTGTATGATAGCTGGTGGTTTGAGATACCATACAGGGATAAATATCACCATATTTGGTAAGGTGAGGGTTGTTGGATCATGTTGTCATTGATGCCAATGGTTTGATTAATTGGGAGATTGTTGAATCATATTTCATTGATGCAAATGGTTTGGTTTGATTGATGTCAAGTAATTGATAAAGATGGATCATTGATATAATTCCCTTGATGAGAATGATAGATGTCCAAGTGGAAACCAATTGATAAACCCTTGATGAGAATAATATATGTCCAAGTGAAAACAAATTGATAAAGATGGATCATTGATATGATGTGTTGATGAAGATGGATCAATGAGTTGTCATTGATACATGATGCATAGTCGATATATATGATGCAGTGGTTAATTGATGCAAAGATGAATCATTATTGTCTTATCATGATTGATAAGGTGCACAAATGGATGAACTCCAAAGTGGTCCCCTTATGGTGAAAGCCCTCACGGGAAGATGCTTTATGGATTGAGTTATCCTTGAAGAACAGTTGGAGGACCCATGCTTGCATGTGGATTAATGAGATGAAGATCAATGAAGTTGTTGGTGAAACTATCCTAGATGGATATGTTGGAAAACTGAGAGGGGGGGGATGAATCAGTTGTTACCGTGCTTAAACAATTATGCTTCTTTTAAACTCTTTGCTGAGACACCAAATGATGATCACAATAATGAAGGGAAATAAACAATGGCACATTCAGAATCAGTCACATATATGAGAAACACAGAGACAGATATTTACTAAGGAAACCCATATAGGGTAAAAACCTCTTTTTCTTTATATGATAAGTAATGGTTACAATATTTACATTATTATACATATGAGAACCAACTCATAATGAGGCTACAACCTCTGTTTAGAAAGCTGCAACTTGCTGATAGCACCAACTCTCTGTTTTCTCTAGCACCCACTAGAAGGAAGCACCAACTCCCTGGTTTTTCTAGCACCAACTAGAAGGAAGCACCAACTCCCTGGTTTCTCTAGAACCAACTAGAAGGAA
>SNQJ01S0018483.1:55408-74870 GCA_010110895.2 Picea sitchensis
TTGTCATTGATGCCAATGGTTTGATTATTTGGGAGATTGTTGGATCATACGTCATTGATGCAAATGGTTTGGTTTGATTGATGTCATTGATTGATGTCAAGTAATTGATAAAGATGGATCATTGATATAATGCCCTTGATGAGAATGATAGATGTCCAAGTGGAAACCAATTGATAAACCCTTGATGAGAATGATATATGTCCAAGTGAAAACCAATTGATAAAGATGGATCATTGATATGATGCATTGATGAAGATGGATCAATCCGTTGTCATTGATACATGATGCATAGTTGATATATATGATGCAGTGGTGAATTGATGCAAAGATGAATCACTATTGTCTTATCATGCTTGATAAGGTGCACAAATGGATGAACTCCAAAGTGGTCCCCTTATGGTGAAATCCCTCATGGGAAGACGCTTTATGGATTGAGTTATCCTTGAAGAACGGTTGGAGGACCCATGCTTGCATGTGGATTAATGAGATGAAGATCAATGAAGTTGTTGGTGAAACTATCCTAGATGGATAGTGCTTGACATGCCATTTCTGGTGGCATGTGGAATGTCACATAACTCCTCACAGTTTGAGAGTTATGGCTCTACGAAGTTGAAGGACCCCCATATGATGGCTTGAAGCCCCAAAAGGTCAAAGAAGTCAAAGTGATTGAAAATGAGAAATCATTATTTAAATGATAAAGTAAAGTGACAAAATCAAGAAAGAATTATTTAAATGATAAAATGAAGTGACAAAATCGAGAAGGAATATTTAAATGATAAAGTATTGGAGAACTTTCTATTCATGGAAAGTGGTTAACCCTAAAATAAGGAAAATAGGTTAAGTGACCTAGAAATGGGTTAAGTAACCTAAAAATGGGTTAAGTGACCTAGAAGATGAAAGTATAAATACGAAGCTAGGATCTCTTGTAAAAATGCACATGTGGTAAGAATCCTTTTTGTGGATAAATGGAGAGCTTCTTGTGAATATCTTGTGGAGTATTGATGGAGAGCTTCTTGTGAGAGTATCCTATTGGTGTGGATATCTTGGCATGATTGAAGATCTATTCTGAGGAAGAGAGTGAGAGGAGGATCTCATGGACGCATCAAATTTTTGGCAATGTTGGAGATCTTGATGGCAAAAGTCTCAGATTACCAGAAAACCCTATTTTCTGATGTCCACGCGGGTTGTATGTGTATAGGGTGCGTGTACATGCAGGATGGCTATGTATAGGGTGAGTGTACACGTGAGCTGACTGTGTAATGGGAGCATGGAGTGGATAAAATCATGGAGAGTTTTGTTTGAGCTAGTGCCAAGCTATTGGATGATGAGGCAGGTTCTATATCTACATTCTATGGGCTCAGATCTATCACTGAGACACTGGTATGGTTACATTATTGTCTTGATGGATACTATTGTTTGATGTGTTGTGAATGCTTAGGGAATTCTTCATATGGCTTCTATGATGTGGTTCAGTTTGGTTGATTTGGTTGATGGAGTGAGCAGCACTCTTGTGATTCAGTAGTGACATGATTGCTATGGTATACCAGTTATTTATACATGATTGAGATAGAATTCATATTGATTTATTGTGGAGCATGAGCAAGCTATTGGAGAGATTGGATGTGTTGTGACTGGATTTGGGTCAATTTGGACAGTGGAAGACAGAAGAGAAAGTGATTGCAGGTTGCAGAGGATCTGAGCATGTGACGAAAAGAAAAACCCTAGTTGCTTAAAAGCATACGCTTGTTGCATGATACACTAGCCGCATTCACACGCGGGTTGTAGTGAGCCAGAGCGCGTGCACACACAGGCTGCACTACTGGTAGGTCGCGTACCTGTTGACAGATTGATATATTTTGACGTTTGTTGCCTCATCTCAGTTGGTGCTGAGAATGTAAGCTGAGTCTTGCATATAGAGCTAGTGCTCTTGCAAAGTTGTACTCTATTCAATTGTTGTTGATAAACCCCAAGGATTGTAGTCCGTAATAAAAAGAAAATTGTACATACATCTTGTTTTCTTTGTGTTCATTGTGATGATGATTTGTTGATGATATATTGTTGATATGTGGTCACATNGGGTGATAACCTGTGGGACTTTTTTCCAAATAGGGAGTTAAACCATCGTGAGTGGGTTTTTGGATAATTCCTCCTGGGAAGGTTGTAAGGGGGGTTCCTCGAGAAGTTCTTGTGATGTAGGAGTAGGGGTGGAGGTGTGGCTCGATGATTCCTCTAGGGGAGGGTCATCGGGAATGTTTCTTCCATATGAGATAATGATGCAAACTTGGTCTATGTTTGGGATGGGAGGGGTGTATCTTTGGTATGAACCGATTAATGATGGGTCCTAGAATATCCCTAGTCCGACGTCTACCATGGGAAAAAGGTCAGCACTAGAGAGGATAAGAGGAAGGATATTATCGATGTGCCCCCAATGGTTAGGTTCATAATGTGTCAGTTGGTCAATAGTGACGATCTTCCCATTATAAGGGAAGAGCATGGTGAAAAATACAGAAGATGTGACTGCTTTCATGGCATACATGTATGTTCGTCAAAAAAGGATATTGTAATCTAGTTGGGCATCTATAACTTCAATGTCAATAAGGATTTCATTTTCCCCCAATTTGATGGGTTTATTTTGATAGAGGCCCTCTCGTTGGGAAGGTTGGACATCATAATCTTTGAGGGTGATTGTTGAGGGAACTAACTTGAGTGATCCCAGTTGTTTCCATATGTGTTTGGACATGATGCAAGTGGATGTCCCCTCATCAATGATACAACAATGGATGATGATGTTCTTGATCTTGACAAGAATATGGAAGGAAACTAGTGATGGACGACATGGGTTTACTTTGTCTAAGTCAAAATTGATTAGATGGGTTTCAACAAATCCACTACCCCCAACTGTGAAAGAAAAGCCTTTCGTTGGGAAGGGAAAGTTTGGATAACCTCAAGCACTGACATGGTAGAGGTTGATTGTGTGAGGTCGTTAACAAGGTTGTAGTTGTGGGAACCCATCCATGTGGGTTATGTACATTCCTGCGCAATGGTGTGAGAGGAATTCAGGTGGTGGCTTCATCGTTAGGAAAAGGAATCATGAGAGGTTGTCCAACTGATAATTTGGGGGACTCAGAGGTGGTAGGAGAGGAGTCAGATGGTATACCTTATTGGTGGTTGTGAGTTTGTAAAAGGATTCCCTCTTCTTTGATGAGGAGGATATTGTAGTTTGTTCCATTATTGGTTTTTGGATGGTCGGGTTGAGGGAAATGTTTTGTCTATTTTGGATGAGGGGAAGTTTTTGGTCGTGTGTTGATGACACATTGGTGAGGGATTGGATTTTGTAAGACCATTGGGGATGATGGTGGCATGTATTTGGAAGGTACTCATGGTGGCCCTTGGGGAATTTGAGTTCGTCTAGGATTCATAGCTTCCTTCACTCATTTATAATCAACTATTTGAGGGAAATGATGGTTGTAATGGCCATATTCACCACATAATGCACATGGGAAATTTGTTCGAAGGTTATTATTTCTTCCTTGGCATGGTTGTCCATTGTTATTTTCCCCTTTGGGGGTTTGGGTTAGTTTGGTTTTGGTTACCCCTTGTTGGGGGGTTTGGTTGTTGGGAGTTGCCCCCTTGTCCTTGGTTTCTATTATTTCATTTTCTTTGGTTTTTGTTGGGTTGATGAGGGGGATTAGTTGTATTCAATTGCTCAAAATATTGAACTTGTTGAATGGGAGAGGGTTGGATAAAATTTACCCCAACCTGTTGGTTTCCATGTGATGGGGTAGCAGGTTGAGGAGGACTAGGGAAGGGGTAGTATGGGTTACCTTGGGTAGGTCTGTACTGGTTATATGAAGTGGAGGTGTCTCCCATGGGGTTGGGAGTATATGTAGTGGATGGAGAAGGGCTTGGATGTTGTACATGCATTGGGTGTGTGGGGGGTGCAAGTACTAGTGGTCCCATGATGGGAGGAGGAGGTGCCATGAATGGTGGTTAATGTGGTGGGTGAGGGTAGTATGGGTTTCCCCCATATGGTGGTTAGTATGGATTGGCCCAAAACGTGGGTATTGATTGAGCATGTGGGTGTGTATGGGCCATGGAGCCAATCAACCTATCGACAACGCTTGGTGTCCTGGGTTTGTCTTGACCAAATGGTAGAGGACGAGGAGCATCTAGTAACACAGTATAAAGATTCCTTGATTGAGAGAATATCAAGTCAAACAATTGGGCCTTAGTGATATACGTGTCTTCAGTATGAGGAAAAGTAGTGGTGACATATTTGGCGAGGAGATGGACTAGTGATTTGAGGAACCAATCTAGTCGTTGTTGTGGGGTGGTATCTTCTTTGCAAATAATTATTCTTCTTCTCCATTCATGAATATGATCAGCAATATGAATGGCCTAAGTTTGTTTGAATTCGGATAGAATTTCCAAACTGGTGTCATGGCACACTAGGAGTTGGAAGAAGGATAAAAAGGCTTTTGCCAATGACTCAAAGGTTGAGTGGGACCCAGATTTTTCATCTACATACCATTTTATGGAGGGACCTGTGAGCATTCTTTGGAATAGTCATAGGTGAATGAAATCTTCCATAATGTCGTTGTAATAATAGCACAATTGAAAAGACATGATGTAATTAGTTGGGTCTTCTCCAGGTTTGTCTTCAAATTTGGGAATATTGAAAGGAAACTTGGTGGGCATATTTGACCAAGTGGGGTCGTGTAATATGGGATCATTCGTTAATTTGGTCAAGTCATAGATATTGAGAAATGAAAAGTATGGCATGGATGGGGGAGTACCATATATGGTATGATGTTGTTGAGAAGATGTTCCTTTTGAGGATGGTTGGGAGTTTGTACATTGTGATGAAGGTTAGGCTCCACCTCCTTGTGTTGGAGGACCAGTGGGTGATTTGTCTGGGTATTGGTGCCAAAAAAGGTATATCCAAGCAATGTTTATTCTAGAAATGTAGCAATCAATGGTATATGTGATGGTTGTTCTAATGTATCAACCAAGTTGGGGACACCTCCCAAAATTGGGGGGAGTTTTCTCAAGCACCTAGAACAGCAGGGACGTTGTGGTTCCAATATGACTACAGACTATATGTGGATGTGTGTTGATGGTGGTGAGAAGAAAATATGGAACAAGTGCTTTGCAAAATATCATAACGATGTATTCATAAACTACATGTAATCAATTGGTGACAATCATACATATAAAAAAATGTAAATGGTAGTTGGTTTTTTCGACTCCACATGGGGGAATATCAAAAAACAATGCATGTGTCATATCCGACGTAACATTGTTCCTCTCAAATAGCACTGGGCCTCCAAAAAATCACTCAACAGTGGGGTCGGAACCCACTTGAGGAGAAGCTAGTGAAGGGATGAAAAATTAGTTATAATGAGGGGTGAAGGGGGAATATATCAGAAGTATTGGTGATATTTCCCAAAATTCATTCAAAATATGATTGAGGTGTGATTGCAGCCCATAGCTTCCACCTTGGGAAGATAAAACCTAGGATTTGGCCACAAGTCACCTCGATCAATGACAACATTTAGATTTTTGGCCTCAAAAATTGGTCACATGATGGATGCTTTCTGAGGGTTGGGTGACCCAAGGAGGCACGTACAGAACAACTAGACCTCGACCTTCGACCCTATTTCACAACTTTCTAATTTTTAATGAAGAAAAGATAATGGGGATTTATTTGGATTCCTATCCCAAAAATCATAACTTCGACTACATTTTTACTTTGGTGTTCCTCCTGTGTAGGTTAGAAAATGTGTTGTTTGTGATTTCTTTTATTATGTGAAAGTAGGATGTGAAGTTGGGGTCATGGACCAACTTTGTTTTTTAAAAGTGGAGTGACCAAAATATTGACACTAAACTGATGAATTCATTTTGATTCTCCCACATCACTTATGGGTGCAGGGAGAAGAGAATATTATGGTTTCAAGTATATAGTAAAAAATATTTTGAATATGTGATGTGTGCAAGAAGTGAGAGTGGGTGATGAATTTTAATAAGCTAACTAAGAAAATTTTGGCATGTGAACATTGCTTGGTCCTTTATAGTTGTTTCATACTTATAACTTACTATATTTCACAAACAATCCTTGAAAATTTTGACAAAGCCCTAGGTAACTAGCATGGTGGACATGTGAGTCCTTACTCTTGATATTTAATCTCCCTAGAATGTTTCTTAATCTAAGAAATATTTGAAATTGTTATCGCCATTTTTTCGGTTAAATAAGGAGATTATGTCTCGAGGCCCTCAGGTTGTAGATATGGAGTGTTGAGAGAATACATGACCAACCGTATCCATTTGTGCAAATGGAGACCCTTCTCACCACCACAGAGGTAAGAAGGGTCTCCACCAGCTGGCTTCCAAGAGGCACTGGGACTTGCTCCATGAGGTACAAGTCAAGTATTATGGTGAGTCATTTCAGTGTTTGATCCATTTGAGTATGTTGTATCTTAGACTGCTTTAGATTCCATGACCTATGCTTGGACATTGTTCCTTTTTCCCTATTTCACCTTGGCAGTTGACATTGTTCCCTAATAAGTGTCATTCCTTAGGAATTTTTTTACTACTAGGAACTCCTTTTAAGAGTAATTGTGTCGTTCCCAACCATACTTACCACTTTTCATCACTTAAAACCCCCATTTCCTTATCTCTTAGTATTTTAGGGTGTATTGACCCAAGAAGGGGTTGTCCCTCATTCTATGGGAAGAACAGGCTAAAGGCCTAGAGGGATTTTTTATTAGGTAAAAGATAAAATCCTATATATAAGCCTTCCAAATGCTTTGCCCAAGGATCCCCCAAGAAAGCAATGAAACACTTCTATGTAAGAAAAGGGGGGACCCACAAGAATAAAAGATAGAATACTTAGGGGGTTAGTTGGAGGATAGGAGGTCTCATCAAGAGTCAACCTATCATGATCAAGGGTACTTAGCGGTATGAAATTAACATCATTTGGCCACCAAGAAAATGTAATGGCTCTTAGTTGCACAATTGAGATAAAGGGGGTATCATCACAATAAAACCTTCTCATTTCCCAAAGGTATTTTTGAGTGACAATATCATTATCTGGACACCACTCCAGGACAGTGACCTTCAGCTCATTCTTTAAAACATGAAAGAAACAAAGAGTGGAAAGAGAATTGGCTTGGAAATATTTCATTGCAAACGAAGGTGCCACACACCCTCTACAAAGGAACCCATGAATGAGACACTACAACCCCTTTTATGTCATGAACCCCATGCCCAATGAGTCTTGGTCCTTAACCACTTCATCCTCTTTACATTTCTTAGAGAGGGATCACTTGGGAAACACTCCTTGAGCTAGGAAATATCTACCCAAGAGGAAACCTCGTGATGCAAGAGCATCTCTCCACATCAGCCAGCCAGCCAGCCAACCACGTTAGCGAATTCAAATTGCAAATTGAAGAGAGAGGCCCAACCTCATTTGAAATTTGAATTGAATGTAATTTAATTGCTTAGGCTGTTGAGCCATAGAGTCGTGCCTTTATGCGGGCATAGGGTAGATAGGCCTTTAATGTTTTGTAAGGCTGAGATCTAGATCCGGATAGTGGACTAGACAACCCATTAAATGTAATTGAATAGGGTAGGTAGATTGGAGGGAAGAGATCGAAGAGCCCCTTCATGTAAGAAAATCTGTGAGTAGAGAGAAGAAGAAGGAGTCGAGACCTTGTTACAGGCCATGCTCGGGAACACCTTGTAAATACAGGCGTTTTCCATTTTAATACAAGCAGTAGTTTTTCCTACATGACTATGTGTTAAGTGAATGTCTGTGAGTGTTTTTCATAGGATATGAATGTATGTTGTAGGTTTTCATTTGCAGGAGTATGTCTGATTTCAGGTGAAGGTCTTTGAGGTTTCATGCCAGGAGGGCATGACGGAGTACTGCGGTCTCTGAATACCAGTGCACTGAAGCACTTCTGAATTCTGCGGGTTCAGACAAAGACGTGCTGTGGCACAAGAACTAGAATCAACAACTCAGGGAAGACCTCAAGGTTATTGAATACCTTGGAGGCAAGGCTGTGGGATAAAACAAGGTTGCAGACAGAACCTTTGAGGAGTTATGTGAAGCTCTGCCAAGAGGGCATTAAGCCAGTGAAAGGAGCACACAGAGGAAGAACTCGACTGTGAGTTATTAAGGACTCAAAGTCACGGAGGATTCTTGACACTCTGCCAGGTGGGCGTCGAGAAATTGTGAAGACAGGAACAGGGAGAAGAGAACTCTTTGAGTTATGTAATTTAAGGAAGAATCCACTGAGGGATCTTCACAGGGTTACTGAACACCCTGAAGGCTCAGCAAGAAGTTCCTTGAGGCAGAGGATAGCTAGGAGGGCATCCAAATATTCTCCATTTGTGGGAGAAAGGAAAGGAGAACTGCATTTCCTTGGAGGTCGAAGCTACAGGAAATCTCAGGGTGGATAGCACTTTTGTGTGCATGTGAATTCCCTACAGAGGCGCAGGAGTTGAAGAATCATTCAAGGATTCGAAAGGAGCAAAGCTCAGGAGGGACATCGTTTCATAAGCGTGGCTAAGATTAAAGTTGAGAGCTCGCGGGAGGAATCAGACAAATGTTGAGGCCTTTGGGTTTTGGAAAATTCTCCCAAGGCTGGGAAGAAGTGTGCAAAGCTCAGGAGGGAGCACAGTAGCCGCCAGATCGGCAGGAGAGATAGAATCTGGACCGTCGGTTTTCACGTCCAGGGAGCATCAGAGCGAGCACACAAGAGGAAATAATCTGCACCGTCGGATCTGATCAAAATACCCGTCAGTCGTTTGATTGACAGGGAGTTGCGCATGGTTTAACCCTTAGCGCAGAGAAGCAGGTACAAAAGTCCCGAAAGGATTGACACATCGGGATATCGGAATTTAGGATATCGAAGTTCTAGTGGTCGAGAAGTCGAGAAATCGATGGCGAAAGTTTCGGATTCACGAGATTTGATCTGAGTCGTTTATTTGTTGGAGGACATGTGTCACATGATCATCCATTTCAGAGATCTAGGCACCAGGAATTGCGAGAGGTGGAAAGTTTGTTGTGGGCCTAGCTGACGTCACATCGAGATATCGGGATTCGGAGGATCAGAGATCCCGTGGACAAGAAGTCTGTGCATTTCGGCATTGGAAAGTCCAAAATCCCAACTGAGGTGAAGTGGCGTTGAAAAGTCATAATTCACGCGTGTGTCGGAGTTTCGGCGCATCGGGTATCGGGAGTCGGGGATATGAGTGGTTCGACATCACGAGTGTCGAAATCATGATAGATGAAACCCCGATAGGAAAAGGTTAGCGTTGACGGGTCATCGGGTTTCGGGGATTCAAGAGACAAGTGCTCGACCTTTGACATCGTGAAGTCACGAAGTCCGATCTCCCTAGTGTGAAAAGGGGATCCAGTGAAAGAATCATTGTGGGTGCATATTTCCCGGTAGGGAATTAGAAGAGCCTTAGAGTTCTTCAGGCCGTGAAGAAAAGAAAGATCATGTGAGCACGTGAACCGTCCGACCTATGAGTTGAGAGGTAGCGGGCATGTGCATCAGGTTTGGTATCAGAGCTCAGATTCTTATGTGTATATTTCAGGCAGGAAGAGGCAGGGGAGAAAATCACTCTGATATACATGTCAGGTTTGGTATCAAAGCTCAGATTCTTGCGTGTATATTTCAGGTAGGAAGAGGCAGGGGAGAAAAACACTCTGATACACACATCAGGTTTGGTATTAGAGCTTGATTTCATCTGTATATTTTAGGTGAAACGATAAGGTAAAAGAAGACAGAGCACTGGAGACTCTTTGGTGATTATTCGCGGGTAGGCAACAATCTGGGAGACAGTCAAGAGTGATTGTAGGATGAAGTTGAAAACACTCGGAGTGCAGAGTGACAACAAGAGGTTTGTCCGGAGGGCAGACAGAGACAACAACATGGCTATTGAAGGTCGTGGGTATGCTGAGAGGAAAAACCCAGAGCTAATGAGTACAGCCGAAAGGGGGAAAGAACTTGTTGATATCAGGGCAAGAATGGAAGAGATTGAACTGCGGATGCAGCAGAGTACCAAGCCAAGATGGGTATATGAATGGCCCATGAAGAATTCAAAGGTAAAATGGCCAGTCAAGGAGTTGATGGCTAGAAGACAGTGTAGTCTATTAAAAGGATGGTTGAGGCATACTGAAAACCTCAACGGACCTGAGGAAATGGTTCAGATATGTGAATCGGAGACTGGGAAAATTCTCGATGGAAAGGATAAAATGGGATCGTCGGAAGATCTCAAGAACTTCCAGGAGGGAAGAATATAAATTCTTAGTTTCCAGGTGAGCAATGAGTTGAGATCACTGCGGGATCTCAGGGACTGTCATGAAGACAGCCAGGGAATTTCACATTGCCAGCTAGGCAATGAAATGAGGCCGCTGCAGGATCTCAAAGACTACCAGGAGGGTAGTGAAAGCATCCCATATTTCCAGGTGGGAAGGTATGAGAAGATGAGACTATCTGAGGGTCTCATGAACTCAGAAGTGAGTCGGAATCAGCCTGAGGAGATGACAGAGCAAATGAGCTCAGTGATGGATTTAGATCAGCAGATGCAGCTGACAAAGGATGAAGATTCATGTGGTTTTTCAAGCCATGTGAATGAAGATGATGACAAGTTAAAAACTTTCACCATCTGAGGAGGTGATCTGAGGAGCCTTATGATGATTGGGGGAATCGAGATATTCCTACCACTTGCCCAAGAGGAGGCAGAAGTCTGGGTTGCAGATGCAGCAATAGCAGAAGAACAATCAACTACGACTGTCAGGGAAGAGGGATTGGAGCAGATATCTTAAGCTGCCCAAGCAGGAGAGGAAAATGAGCATTCTGAGGAATGGCTCAACATATTCATCCAGGAAGTTGTAGCACTGAAGCTAACAATAGAAGAAACAGGAGAGGATGATGAGCATTCTAAGGAATGGCTCAGTATTTTCAGCCAGGAGACTGAAAAGACTGCAACATGGGAGTTTGCAGTAGAAGAAGAAGAAGAAACATACAACATTAGTTTGGTTGATCTGTATGAACAATTCAAAGCCCTGGAGAGAAGGGTGAAAGTGCAGAGTGTGCACATCCAACAGGTGAAGTTGGAAGCTGATGAAGAAGGCATGGGAGATCACAGTGATCTGCCCATGAGCCAAAAACTTTTGCAGCCGAGGAGACTGCATGAACAGGGCCAGCCATTAGAACAGTTGGATGAAGTGATCGACATGATCAGAGAACTGATGTTTCGGTCAACAGAAACTGTCAGCGAGGAGAAGCTGAGAAGAGGGAAGGCAACAGCAGCAGCAGCGCAGAAGCAACAACAGAGAGATGAAGCAGGCGAACAACTCCAGAGGATGATTTGGGATCCAGGGGGATTTCCACAGCTGAGATGGGAAGCTCATGAGCAGGAGCTCATGAATTTTGCAGCTGAGGAGTAAGATGCAGGAGCATCTCTCCACATCATCCATCCAGCCACGTTAGCAAATTCAAATCACGCGTTGAAGAGAGAGGCACAGCCTCATTTGAAATTTGAATTGAATGTAATTTAATTGCTTAGGTTGTTGAGCCATAGAGTCGTGCCTTTGTGTGGGCATAGAGTAGATAGGCCTTTAATGTTTTGTAAGGTTGATATCTTTATCGGATAGTGGACTAGACAGCCCATTCAATGTAATTGAATAGGGTAGGTAGATTGGAGGGAAGAGCTCGAAGAACCCCCGCATGTAAGAAAATATACGAGTAGAGAGAAGAAGAAGGAGTTGAGACCTTGTTACAGGCCATGCTCAGGAAAACCTTGTAAATACAGGCATTTTCCATTTTAATACAAGCAGCAGTTTTTCCTGCATGACTATGTGTTAAGTGAATGTCTGTGAGTGTTTTTCATAGGATATGAATGTATGATGTAGGTTTTCATTTGTAGGAGTATGTCTGATTTCAGGTGAAGGTCTTTGAGGTTTCATTCCAGGAGGGCATGACGTAGTACTGCGGTCTCTGAATACCAGTGCACTGAAGCACTTTTGAATTCTGCGGGTTCAGACAAAGATGTGCTACGACACAAGAACTAGAATCTACAACTCAGGGAAGACCTCAAGGTTGTTGAATACCTTGGAGGCAAGGCTGTGGGAGAAAACACGGTTGCAGACAGACCCTCTGAGGAGTTCTGTGAATCTCTGCCAGGAGGACATTGAGCCAGTGCAAGGAATGCACAGAGGAAGAACTCGGATGTGATTTCTTAAGGAGTCAGAGTCACAGAGGATTCTTGACACTCTGCCAGGTGGGCATTGAGACATTGTGTAGACAGGCACAGGGAGAAGAGAACTCTTTGAGTTCTGTAATTGAAGGAAGAATCCACTGAGGGATCTTCACAGGGTTACTAAACACCCTGAAGGCTCAGCAAGAAGTTGCTTGAGGCAGAGGATAGCCAGGAGGGAATCCAAATATTCTCCATTTGTGGGAGAAAGGAAAGGAGAACTACATTTCCTTGGAGGTCGAAGCTATAGGAAAGCTTAGGGCGGATAGCACTTTTGTGTGCATGTGAATTCCCTGCAAAGGCACAGGAGTTGAAGAATCCTTCAAGGATTTGAAAGGAGCAAAGCTTAGGAGGGACAGTGTTTCATACATGCGGTGAAGCTTAAAGTCGAGAGCTTGCGGGAGGAAACAAAAAAAGGTCGAGGCCTTTGGGTTTTGGAAAATTCTCCCAAGGCTGGGAAGAAGTGTGCAAAGCTCAAGAGGGAGCACAGCAGCCACCAGATCGGTAGGAGAGATAGAATATGGACCGTCGGTTTTCATGTCCAGGGAGCATCAGAGCAAGCACACAAGAGGAAATAATATGCACCATCAGATCTGATCAAAATACCCGTTAGTCGTTTGATCGACAGGGAGTTGCACATGGTTTAACCCTTAGCACAGAGAAGCGGGTACAAAAGTCCCGAAAGGAGTGACACATCGGGATATCGAAGTTCTTGTGGTCGAGAAGTCGGTCAATCGGTGGTGAAAGTTCTGGATTCGCGAGATTTGATCTGAGCCATCCATTTGTTGGAGGACGTGTGTCACGTGATCATCCATTTCGGAGATCCGGGCACCAGGAATCGCGAGAGGTGGAAATTTTGTTGTGGGCCTAGCTGACGTCACATCAAGATATCAGGATTCAGAGGATCAGATATCCCGTGGACAAGAAGTCTGTGCATTTCGGCATTGGAAAGTCTGAAATCCCGACTGAGGTGAAGTGGTGTTGAAAAGTCAGAATTTGCGCGTGTGTCGGACTTTCGGCGCATCGGGTATCGGGAGTCGAGTATATGAGTGGTTCGAAATCGCGAGTGACGAAATCACGATAGATGAAACCCCGATAGGAAAAGGTCAGCATTGACGGGTCATCGGGTTTTGGGGATTCGAGAGACAAGTGCTCGACCTTTGACATCGTGAAGTCACGAAGTCCGATCTCCCGAGTGTGAAAAGGGGATCCAGTGAAAGAATCTTTGTGGGTGCATATTTCCCGGTAGGGAATTAGAAGAGCCTTAGAGTTCTTCAGGCCATGAAGAAAAGAAAGATCCTGTGAGGACGCGAACCGTCCGACCTGCGGGTTGAGAGGTAGCGGGCGTGTGCGTCACCTCGTCAACCCTCCCATATCCAATATTGGAAAATCACATAATGTCTTTGAGCACTTACTTGTTTGACATGGTAATATTTCATGCACATGCTTAGGTGGCTCATTTCTTGATTTGATTTACTCATCATGATATTTTGACTTGATATCCTTGGAGGGCATTCTTATTTGTCTTTGCGAGACCTAGTTGGTGGAAAATTTTGGAGGAACAAGCCTAGCTTGGGCTTCCATGGGGATTGAACATTAGGGGTTGGATGCCAAGAGCCCACATGCTAAATGAGAGAGACATACCTTCGAAGGCCTAGAGTACACCTTGGACAACATGACCTAGCCCTTACATGCCAAACATTTTTCCTAGGAGAGGAAAAACATCATCTTTTGGAGGCTTGACATCATGTTTGAGGGGATTGAGGTGGTCATAACTACACATGCAAATTTTTGAATGAAGGAACCCTTGGATCGTGAAGTATAAGGTTGGATTGGAGACACATGGCCTTTGGAGGCCCAACCCTATCATCTCCAACTCAATGTTTGACCTAAAAGTGCCAAAACAAACCTCCTAAAGGGGTGACATCACTCTTAGGGTTTTCATTTGTGCAAAAAGTAGAATTTAAAGATGAATTGTTTAAAATTATTTGTGTAAAGGGGAAAGATTAGGGTTTTTGACCCCTAGTCTTGTGGTTTACCCTAAAATTATGTGGACAAACTATCTTAGTGACATTTTGTATAAATAGAGATCATAAGATATCATTTTATATCACAACTCTCCCATTGTGAGAAGTATTGGACTGAAATTTTCGCTATCTTTGGCTAGTTTCTCTCTTGTGGTCTTGTGTATGGCTACTTTCTTGGTTATTTGGTTGATGGAAGTGATGTCCTTGCCTTGGAAGGCTCTTATTTTTTGTTGTGGTGGTTTGTCTTAGCATTTTTCCTTGAATTGGTAAGGCTTTTACTTTGTTATATCATTTGTTGTTCAATTCAAGGTTATTTATCTAGAGCTAGGTGGGATTTATAAGGGCATACACCCCCACTTTAACCTCCATCATTTTATTCTTAAGAATTGTTGATTTAACAATGGTTTACTAAGAGAAGTATAAGTGCATACACCCTCTAGCCTAAACCCTAGCTAGGGACACTTCCCTTGGGGAGTAAGAGGATTTACACCCCCAAGGTGGTATTACCTATTTCTCTTTCTTTGCTTGACTCCATTAACCCAATCATTAAAGGCACTAGTCATTACTTTTTGCATTGGAAAAATAATTGATGCCTTTGTAAACATGAATTATTCAAGTTTTGAAGTTGTCTCTTTGGGAAGTTGTTCCTTGATCCTTTGGCTCTCTTGCATCATTGAGGCGTCCCCTTTCAACCATTAATTCTTGTTTCTTTTAAAAAACTAGCCTACATCCATAAGGCTACAAAAAACCTAAACCTTTAACCCTTAATAACTCCTAAACTAACCCTAGGATTAACCCTTAACTTTTCCCTAACTCTCTACTTAGCCTAACGCAATTGTTATAGCAATATTTGCCTCAGCCTATGTAATATTGCATAGAAGGCCTTTTTCCATTTCCCCATGCAAACTTATCATCCTTGTTTTTAAATCCCAGAGCTAAAAATACATATTTGTCCACATTTACGCATCTTGCCTACTATAAAGCATGTATATACGCAGGTTGCACCACTACAGCCCACATATAACGGGATTTGTGCAAAAAAATGAAAAACCATGTCGGGTTTCCATGTCACGATAGGAAATATATGATCCTTGGCCTTCCATATATTGGAAACGTTCTGACTCTGCCCTTTAGTTCCATTTTGAAGTTTATAAATGGGCCAATTCCGAGCTATGGAAAGAGGAGAAAGAATTCAACTTTGAGAGAAAAGTTACTCTAGAGAAATTATTTACTTCATATTGAGTTTGCATCTCTTTGTCCTTTAAGTCTGAACACAATTTTCGTCCCCCAAGATCTTCCCTTATTGATTTAGAACCTCATTGTTTCTATTGTATGAGCTTTCCTGATGCAGGAGCATCGTCAACATCAAGCGAGCGTGGGGGCAAGCGCCACACATTTTGAGCATATGTTAAATTGTTTAAAAAATTTTGAAGAGTGGATGCACCAAACTTAAATGTGATAGTTAAGGAGAGGCGTACTTATGTATTATAAAGGACCTTGAGCGATCCACTCCCATCCATAGTAGGTAGAAGGCATTTATTTAAGTAGGTAGAATTGAATATTAGATTAGACAGTTTTAGAAGGAGTGGAGGGAAAATGAATATAGACACCCTCATTGTGTATTGTAACATTATTGAAGAGCATAGGAGAGAAGCAGAGAGCGGGGTAGCAGACTCCATGTACAGAAGTTCTGAATTAATACAAAGAAGTTGTGATTTAGATTCATGGTGTTCGTATATTCTCTGTGTATGCATCTTCAAATGTTATGCTCTTGAATGTTTCGCTCTTTCTGTCATGAAATTGCTTTTAGGCTATGTATGAATGATTTCCTGTTGAATATTTGGAATTTGAGAGAGGAAGAGTAAGGAGAATGAGTTTCAATTTCTTCTCTGTCTGAGCAAGATTCCTGCAAGGAGTGAAGTTGAATTTTCTGCAAGGAGTGCGTCGACAAGGAGTTCAGAGGGTTGTCTCTGAAATCTCAGGAGAGGTAGCGGTTGTTCTCATTCCCTCAGAGTGCGGTTGGGAACAGGTGCCATGCAAGGAGTGTGCAGGCCAAGGAGAGTCTCAGGGTCGCGGACCTGAGCCAAGTATCGAAGGACTGCTGCTGTAGGCGTGTGCAGAGTCGAAGTAGTTGACATTTGAAGGTGTCTGAAGGTTGCGTAAGGAGTGCGCGCCAGAGTCTTTTCTAAGGCTCGAAGTTGTGAGAAGCTCAGGAGGAGTAAAGCCTTTGAAATCATTGAGGGGCATCAGAAGTTTGTAGCACAAGCAGATAAGTCCAAGGAAGAGTCCTTGGTTTCCTTCGCAGAAATCGTTAAAGGGAAGAGACCGACAGTCAGGAATCTGTGGGGAGGATTTGCAAAAACCCGCGAGCCGTCAGATCTGCCAGACAAGCGAGGGGGTTTACAGCTACATCCGGAGTTCAAGCTCAAGAAATCGTGGACCATCAAATCTCATTCAAACACCCTTCAGTCGTTGGATTGACCAGGAGTTGCACAGAGTTTAAGCTTCACGAACAGGAGGAGGAAAGTTATGACGAGAGGCATGGCCATCATAATTTCGGCATTCATGAAATTGGGAGTCACGAGGATGAGTGATCAGGAATATTCATAGTGAAAATCCCGGAATAAATCTGAGCCATCCATCTTGAGGAGACAGGTGGAAATCATCGAGAGCCTGTCGGCATTTCGGTGACCGGGGTTTTAAGTTGACAAAGAACTTGTGTCATCGGGGCATCGAAATTCTTGAAATCCCGAGGTTGAATCAGGGTCGTCCATCAGTTGGGACACGTGGACAAGATCCGAATCCCATCGGCATTTCGAACATCAGGACTCACATAGGTAAGTGTTTTGGCTTTGCAGTTGGAGAAACCCCGAGGGTAAATCTGAACCATCCATCCACTTGGGATGCATGTCAGAAATCCAGAGAAAGTCGGGGATCAAGATTTCGTGAGTCCTGGAGGACTTGCAATTTAGAATCGCGAAGTCTGATTCTTCGAAAAGAGGAGAGCTCCATGTGGGATCCAGTTGACGTCATCTCGTCATAACGAGGCATTGGGAATTTCCATGGAGAAAACCCCGAAGCAGCGAGGACCGTCCATCCTAGAGGACACATGGTGACAATCATGATCTTCGGGGAATTTCCCGAAAGGAAAAGTCATCCATCGGAAAATTGGGAATCGGAAAATCAAAGATTCCATGGACAAGAGGTTTAGTGCATTTCGACATTCGAAACCCCGAATCCTGATAAGGGGTGTGACTGTGGTCATATAAAGGCAGGTCACATGACTAGGGGCATAGCCAAGAGGGGCTAAATCACAAAGGGAGCATATAGGGAAGGTGGAGATCGTGAAATCGGGGACCAAAGGGTCATGATAGTGGGACTTTGAAAACCTCGAAACCCGATTGTGAATTTATGTGGTGAACAGAGAAGGGACCGGACCACAAGGCTGTAAGGTGCCGAAAAAGACCTATGGGCCAAATTTAAATAAAGATTCCAAGGGAGAATCGAAGGATCCACTCCGGCTCGATGGTGAACTTGAACGATCCTTAAAGACCGAGAGGTCAGCGCAGGGGCCTTTCTCCAAGGCAAGAGAAGCGATTGCATCAATTTGGTATCAGAGCCTGATTCTTATCTGTATATTTCAGGCGAGGGAGGCATAAGAGATAAAGAGTACTCTGATACACTGCACCAGTTTGGTATCAGAGCCTAGAAAAGAATATTCGACATGCCGCCGAGGAGAAGAGATAGACAATCACCCAATCTAGAGGAGGAAAGGGAGACGTCCAGAGGAAGGGGTAGACAGGTGCAGAATCCAAAAGTAGAAAGAGATCTGCATAACATGTGTGCCAGCCTTGTGGACATGGAGATAAGACAAAAATGCATAGATGATATGGGAGATATCAGTGAGTCCGAAAATGAAGATGATGTTGGGAATGGAGAAGAAGAAGTCACAGAAGAAGATGCAGCAAATGAACGCTTGCTTAAAGTTGTTGCAAGAATGGGTGAAAAGGAGAAGATGGACATTCCAGTTTATGAGGGAAATCTGGATGTAGAAGAACTTATAGACTGGATTAGAGCTCTGGACACCTACTTTGACTATGAAGATGTCGAAGAGGACAGGAAGGTCAAGCATTTCGTCACAAGATTAAAAGGACATGCAGCATTGTGGTGGGATGAACTACAAGCGGATAGGCGTTTCCAAGGCAAGCAGAAAATTAAGAGCTGGGACAGGATAATTGCAAAGATGAAGGAAAAATTCATCCCCGGGGATTACCAGATTACTCTGTTTAGGAGAATGTAGAACCTGAGACAGAAGCTGATGTCAGTGAAGGAATATATAGAAGAATTTTACAGGTTGAATATCAGGGCAGGTCATCGTGAAAGCAATGATGAAAAAGTAGCCAGGTATATGAATGGCCTGAGATATGAGATTCAGGATGAGATGAGTATGTTGACCATCTGAACGGTGGATGATGATTATCAGATGGCTCTAAAAGAGGAAGAGAAGCTGAGCTCAAAGCAGGGTCAAAGAGGCCGAGGCAGAAGTCATCCCAGAGGCAAATCAGTTGCCCGGGATAAATATCAGAAGTCCAAGGAGGACTGGAAGAAACCTCAGACTCGAACTGAGATAGGTGGAAGCTCACAGTGAGGGAAATATGTTGAGCAGAGAGGACAACATACTGAGCAGAGAAGATAATATGCCGATAATAATACTTTTCCTCGTACTAGAGGTAGAGGAAGAGGTGGAGGTGGAGTAATTACATGGTTCACATGTGGAAAGAATGGGCACAAGTCTTATGAGTGTCCTGATAAAAATAAATAGGGTGGAGAGACTCAAATCACTGAAGCTCAGGGGAAAAAAGTTGAGGCGAAAGACGCTGAAGGCGGAAGATCGCTTATGATGTGAAAAGTCCTTTTGACACCAGAGAAGGAGGTGGAGAATTTAGTGCAAAGAAACAGTCTTTTTCGGACTGCTTGAAAAACCAAAGATAGGGTATGCAAAGTCATTGTGGACAGTGGTAGCACGGATAATCTCGTTTCGACGGAGATGGTAGAAAATATGGAGCTGGAGACGATTGAACATCCAAGTCCATATAAAGTTTCGTGGCTACAGAAAGGACATCAGGTAAATGTCACTAAACAATGTTTAGTTGAATTCAAGA
>SNQJ01S0018483.1:74920-86068 GCA_010110895.2 Picea sitchensis
GTGATTCATGATGGGAGAATGAACACATACACCCTAGAGAAGAATGGGAGGACACACATGTTGCTTACAATCAAGGATAAAGAGGTGAATCCGGAAGTAAACAACACAGTACTTCTCATGAGTGGGAAGGAACTTCTTACAGAGGTTAAGAAGAAGGAGGATCCACATTTCATTGTGGTCAGAAAGCCGAAGATTGTTCTGACTAACAAAAGAGTGGATGATTTACCAGAAGAAATTTAGGAACTGCTAGAAGAGTTCGCTGACATAGTAGTGGATGAACTACCTCGTTCATTGCCACCGATTAG
Organism: Picea sitchensis; assembly: GCA_010110895.2. Taxonomy (NCBI): domain Eukaryota; kingdom Viridiplantae; phylum Streptophyta; class Pinopsida; order Pinales; family Pinaceae; genus Picea; species Picea sitchensis. The sequence goes on from SNQJ01S0018483.1 coordinate 75,226, forward strand.
AAGTGTGAGTCACCATATTGATCTCATACTAGGAGCTAGTTTTCCAAATAAAGCCGCGTACAGATTGACGTTGCAAGAGAATGAAGAGGTAAAAAGACAAGTCCATGAGTTGTTGGACAAAGGATTGGTCAGGGAAAGCTTGAGTCTATGTGTTGTTCCAATGGTACTCAGTCCGAAGAAAGACGGAGACTGGAGGATGTGCACTGATTCAAGAGCCATTGACAAGATAACCATCAGGTACAGATTTCCATTGCCGAGGATGGATGATCTGATGGATTGCTTGAGTGGAGCAAAGTATTTTTCAAAGGTTGATTTGAAAAGTGGTTATCATCAGATTCGCATGAGGGAAGGTGACGAGTGGAAGACAGCATTCAAAACAAATGAAGGGTTGTATGAATGTCTTGTTATGTTGTTTGGCTTAAAAAATGCGCCAAGCACCTTTATGAGGTTGATGAATGAAGTCCTGAAAGAGTTCATCGGGAAATTTGTCATTGTGTATTTAGATGACATACTGATCTTCAGTAAAACAAGGGACGAGCACCTGAAACACTTGGCTATTGTGATGAAAAGATTACAGCAAGAGAAGCTACTTATAAACATGAAGAAGTCCTCATTCATGAAGACAGAACTCATTTACTTGGGGTTTGTTATTTCTGTAGATAAATTGAGGATGGATCTAGATAAGGTGGAAGTAATCAAGAATTGGCCATCACCGAAGAACATATTTGAGGTGAGAAGTTTTCACGGGTTAGCTAGTTTCTACCGGAAGTTCATCAGGAATTTCAGTGGAATTAGTGCAGCAATGATAGACACAATGAAGAAAAGACACAAATATTTTCACTGGACAGAAGAGGCTGAGAAGAGTTTTAATATGTTGAAGGAGAAAATCACAGAACAACCAGTTTTGGTGTTGCCTGATTTTCAAAAGACATTTCAAGTGAAATGTGATGCAAGTGGATTTGCGATAGGGGCAGTCTTGAGTCAAGAAGACAGGCCAATAGCATACTTCAGTGAGAAACTGAATGAAGCAAAAGTAAAATAATCCACTTATGATAAGGAGTTTTATGCTATTATACATGCATTAAAAAAATGGAGGCATTATTTGATTCCCAAAGAGTTTATCGTATATAGTGACAATCATGCACTGCAGTTTGTGACTCAACAGGAAAAGTTGAATCAGAAACATGTCAAATGGGTTGAGTATATGCAAAATTTCACTTTTTTGATTAAACATATTTCTGGTACTGCTAACAAAGTTGTTGATTCTTTGAGCAGGAAGTGTTTGTTGTTGCAGGAGTTCAAAGTCAAGACGTTGGGTTTTGATGATCTCAGGGACATGTACGTTGATGATCCAGATTTTAAGGAGGCGTATGAAGCAGCTGAGAATCCAGTTCTTAGGGATAGAAGCCAGTGGATAGAGTACATGATCTAGGAAGGATTACTGTTTAGAGGTAATCAGCTGTGTATTCCAAAATCCTCCATGAGGGAGAACTTGTTGAAGGAGAAACACAGTGGAGGATTGGCAGGGCACTTTGGTCACGACAAGATGTTCGCAACGCTGAATGAATCATATTTTTGGTCGGGAATGTGAGAATATGTCAAGATATTTGTGGACAGATGAAGAATTTTCCAGCATTCGAAGGGAAGAAGATAGAATGTAGGATTCTATCAACCATTGCCCATACCAGAAAGACCGTGGGATGCAATTAGCACGGATTTCATATTGGGGTTGCCAAGAACACAAAGAGGTGTTGATTCAATCTTTGTGGTGGTGGATAGATTTTCCAAAATGGCACACTTCATTCCATGTCAGAAAACCAGTGACACAACTCACATTGTGAACCTATTTTTCAAAGAAGTCATTCGACTTCATGGCATACCAAGGAGTATAGTTTCGGATAGAGATACGAAGTTCATAGGGCACTTATGGAGGACCTTATGGAAGAAGCTGGGAACTAACTTGTCTTTTAGTTCAGCTTATCATCCTCAGACGGATGGAAAGACAAAAGTAGTGAACAAAAGTCTGGGAGACTTGTTGAGGAGCCTGGTGACGGAACACCACAGCCAGTGGGACAATGTATTACCACAGGCAGAGTTCGCTGATAATGACTCAGTAAAAAGAAGCACAAGGCAGAGTCCATTTCAGATTGTCTATGGTGTGCATCCGAGAGGAATTTTTGAATTGAGGGATTCAGAACAGACTGTGACTAGGAGTGCTAGTGCAGAAGATTTCGCAGGAGCAATGAAGAAACTTCACAGCCAGGTGAAGGAGCGATTGCAGAATTCAAATCAGGAGTACAAGCGTAGAGCAGATCAACACAAAAGACAACTTCAGTTTGAAGTTGGTGATTTGATTATGGCACATTTGAGGAAGGAAAGGTTCCCGAGAGGAACATATAATAAATTGAAGATGAAGAAAATTGGACCATGTAGGGTCTTGAAGAAATTAGGGGCAAATGCTTATGAGATTGAATTACCCGATGGGATCGGAATTTCTCCAATATTCAATATCTCAGATTTGTACCCATATAATGCTGATGAAACAGAGACTGGAAATGAATAGTCATTGATCCAGTGGTTAAAGCAGATGCCAGTTGCAGATAAACCACAGATGGAATGCATACTGGACAAGAGAGTGAGCAAGAGGACCAAGCGAAAGCAGTATTTTGAGTATCTGGTCAAATGGAAGAACCATCCAATTGAAGATTCCAGTTGGGAGAATGAAGCAGAGATTCAGAAGCATGGACAGACCGTGCAAGAGCTCATGGATAAGAGCCCATGAAAATTTTCAAGCGAGGGAGTATGATGCAGGAGCATCGTCAACATCAAGCGAGCGTGGGGGCAAGCGCCACACATTTTGAGCATATGTTAAATTGTTTAAAAAAATTTGAAGAGTGGATGCGCCAAAATTAAATGTGATAGTTAAGGAGAGGCGTACTTATGTATTGTAAAGGACCTTGAGCGATCCACTCCCGTCCATAGTAGGTAGAAGGCATTTATGTAAGTAGGTAGAATTGAATATTAGATTAGACAATTTTAGAAGGAGTGGAGGGAAAATGAATATAGACACCCTCATTGTGTATTGTAACACTATTGAAGAGCATAGGAGAGAAGTGGAGAGAGGGGTAGTAGACTCCATGTACAGAAGTTTTGAATTAATACAAAGAAGTTGTGATTCAGATTCATGGTGTTCGTATATTCTCTGTGTATGCATCTTCAAATGTTATGCTCTTGAATGTTTTGATCTTTCTGTCATGAAATTTCTTTTATGCTATGTATGAATGATTTCCTGTTGAATATTTGGAATCTGAGAGAGGAAGAGTAAGGAGAATGAGTTTCAATTGCTTCTCTGTCTGAGCAAGATTCCTGCAAGGAGTGCAGTTGAATTGTCCACAAGGAGTGAGTCGACAAGGAGTTCAGAGGGTTGTCTCTGAAATCTCAGGAGAGGTAGCGGTTGTTCTCATTCCCTCGGAGTGCGGTTGGGAACAGGTTCCATGCAAGGAGTGTGCAGGCCAAGGAGAGTCTCAGGGTCACGGACCTGAGCCAAGTATCGAAGGACTACTGCTGTAGGCATGCACAGAGTCGAAGTAGTTGACATTTGAAGGTGTCTGAAGGTTGCGTAAGGAGTGCGCGCCAGAGTATTTTCTAAGGATCGAAGTTGTGAGAAGCTCAGGAGGAGTAAAGCCTTTGAAAGCATTGAGGGGCATCAAAAGTTTATAGCGCAAGAGGATAAGTCCAGGGAAGAGTCCTTGGTTTCCTTCACAGAAATCATCAAAGGGAAGAGACCGACGGTCAAAAATCTGTGGGGAGGATTTGCGAAAACCCGCCAGCCGTCAGATCTTCCAGACAAGCGAGGGGGTTTACGGCTGCATCTGGAGTTCAAGCTCAGGAGATCGTGGGCCGTCAGATCTCATTCAAACACCCGTCAGTCGTTGGATTGACCAGGAGTTGCGCGGAGTTTAAGCTTCACGAATGGGACGAGGAAAGTTCTGACGAGAGGCGTGGCCATCAGAATTTGAGCATTCGTGAAATCGGGAGTCACGAGAACGAGTGATCGGGAATATTCATAGTGAAAATACTGAAATCAATCTGAGCCATCCATCTTGAGGAGACAAGTGGAAATCATCGAGAGCTCATCGGCATTTCGGCGACCGAAGTTTTAAGTTGACAAATAACTTGTGTCATCGGGGCATCGAAAGTCTCGAAATCCTGAGGTTGAATCAGGGCCATCCATCAATTGGGACACGTGGACGAGATCGGAAGCCCATCGGCATTTCGAACATTGGGACTCACATAGGTAAGTGCTTTGGCTTTGTAGTTGGTGAAACCCCGAGTGTAAATCTGAACCGTCCATCCACTTGGGACGCGTGTCAGAAATCTGAAGAAAGTCGGGGATCGACATTTTGTGAGTCCTGGAGGACCTGCAATTTGGAATCGTGAAGTCCGATTCTCCGAAAAGAGGAGAGCTCTGTGTGGGATCCAGTTGACTTCATCTCATCATAACGAGGCATCGGGAATTTCCACAGAGAAAACCTCGAAGCGGTGAGGACCGTCCATCCTAGAGGATGCGTGGCGACAATCGCGATCGTCGGGAAATTTCCCATAGATACAAGCGAGGTAGATCATTGACTTACGAACAATGTCACATTGTGAACATGCATGAAAGATAATAATCCTAATCAATGCGATAGTGGTTTTAAGTGGACACGTGACACTTGATGTATGGTTTTACCTAACAAGGGAATGAAAGAGGAAACCACCATCACTAGGGGCGACAACAATTTTGTGGTTTGACCAATTAAACCATCCATCGCCTCTAAAACAAAAGTGCACATGTCTTCTGACTCAACACCACATGGAGATAACTCATCACTCCACCACAGACACCCGGATAGGCTGAAAACATAGTGGCATGCTAATAGGTAACTCACCGAGAAAAATCCATGGCTGCCACCTGGACGAAGCAAACCCATCAAGGATACATTAAAGTACCTTGAGCCCACTTACGTGTAGCCTACTCACCTACTACACAGATGACAACATGGACTAGTACGAAGTTACCATGTGTCCATGGGACCATGATGACGTCAACAATGAATTCACTCAAAAACAATTTCCCTTCACAAAATTTTCAAAAATCCTGAGCCAAATGGAAAATGACGTGTGGACTTAAAACACGTAGAAGGGGGTTTTCAACATGCTATGTACTATATTATGAATCCAATGTGCTAGATCAATTGAAGGATTAGACAGCCCATAATAAGACATGTGGACTCGTGTATGGATATCATTTCCAATCATCATGATGTCAGATACAGCTAATGTGGACACACACACTCAAGCAAGATACAGATCTGAAGTACCATATTCAGGTGTAAAATTCATTCTCCCCTGCATAACAGCCTCCCAAAATATGTGTCAAGTCCTTATAAGAGAAAACCATATGAGTAGAAAAAACAAATATGTGATTGGTTTAGCTTCTAAAGGTGAGTTACTCGAATTCCCGGTGTCACAGAAGATGACCCACCTGCACGGTTTCTCCCCTTGGGAGATACCAACCATCCATCCTGGCTACAGATGTGTGAGGAATTTATTTTGTAATTATAAAGGAGGGGAAGGTCCCTTTTTTCTCATACTGACTCAGATATAAGAGTAGTAGGTTGTCCTATAGTCCATCCTAAAGTGAAATTTCACTATATAACCAATGCCTCATCAAATCTTGAGGTAGAGGACTCAGATGGTTGGTTGATTGCGCTTTGCATCATTGAGTGGTGGTGATCAAGAGGAAATGACTAGGAATTCCTCTATCCATTTGAGGGCCTCAACTATTCAAACATTGAACATGTACAGTGTAGCAGTCATACTCGATTGATCCAATTAGAATAATCCAGATAGAAGCTCAATTAGAAAAAGGAATCTCCCCTCACAACACCTCAGCAAGTTTTCACTCTGGTGGTAAAAACATTTTTTACCTAGTAAAAATCATTCAGAAAACCAAAGTTGGTATCAAGAACTGAAAATTTGTATCAAAATCAAGACACAGTATTGGATCGAATGAATGGTTTTCTCATTATAAAGGCACCTATAAGAAGGGGATAGGAGCTTATTTTTAGGTTCATCAAATTGGGGAATTAAAGAGTGTCTTATATTCAAAGTTGTTTGATCACAATACCTCATGCATAGACAAATGGTGAAGGAAACATGCCTCAAGAGATTCATTCCCTACGTTATACTTCAGTTTGTAACTATTCTTCTTTTGTGTTTGTCTTCTTATGAAGACACCTCTCCTATTTTGGCTTCTTGTATAAGATATGATTAATAAAATCTCTAGCAGCAGATTAAGCACCATATTTAGTGTGACTGTATGATGTTTTTTCATGGCATAGAAGTGATTTCCTCTTAACAAATGTCAATTTCTTATCATTTCTTTATGAATTTAAATGATGTGCAAAGGGTTCCTCTATGTATTTAAACGTATGAATATGTATAACTTATTTGATGCATGTTTTCATAGATCCGTATACATTTTTTAGAATTGTTGAATTCTTAATTGTTCAACATGTTTTTCTCCTTTTCATAAACTACAAGAATCATTCTCAACAGTTCTGTGTATGTTTATTTTTTTTTTCTTCTAATCCACCCACTCACTCACCCTGAAATATTAATTGTCTGAAACACTTGTGGACACATACCTTAAGATTTTTAATAATCTAAGTTGATATTGTTTGAGGGTCGAGACATTTGAGAGAGAGGGAGAGAGAGACCCAATAAATTTTGCATAGTATTTCTTTATTGAACATATGGCTTTAAGACTCGTTATGAGTTTTATCCCCTAGGGTGCCTTGGTATTGTTCCAATAACAGCCTGGAACATCTCGAGGAACAACAGATTGAATGCATTATTGTGTTATTTGATTGAATTCCAAGGAATGATATACCATTTGGTATGGTAAAGGATGTAGGCATGGAATAATTATAAAAATTGTTTAGCTTTTGAATGCATTCATATTACATAATAACATGTCAAGATTTTGTTGGATATAAGCTAATAATCAAAGCACGTTGGGAGGTATAATCCTATTATAGAAGTGAATTCTATTAAATGCCATGTGTGATGCCATAACATGGTTGGATATGGAAAGGATATAGTGCCACACAAGTATTCAATGTTCTTCCTACTTATAATTGATGTTTGGACTACAACCTTTTTGCCAACACTAAAGAGCAGCAAAGGAATTGTATTCCTAGTGTTGTGTTTGGGTTGAAAAGAAAGTCATACAAATGGTTGAGAAATCAATAGAGAAGTGTATGGATTATGTGTCGAGGCATTGGTTGGACCCTCTAATTCACCATGTGTGGAATGCATGACATAGAAGGATGGTATTCAAAAATTAATGTAAGGATGCATTGAGTAGGTATGCATGAATACATTATAAAAGCGTGCAAGTTATGAATATGTGCACATGCATGTTGAGATATATATGTATACATTTGACTTGATTTTGGAATTCATTGGGTAAATGCATGAATATGTTATTTTTCATTGAAATGAATATGCTAACGGCTAAAATGATGTAATTATTACTAACTCATGAGGTTGAGAACATTTCAGGGACTGCTAGATATTGCAACAAAAGAGTTGTGTGTTACAGTAGTCACATGCGGATGGACTACATGAAAGCTCTATTAGGGGAACATAGTAATGAAAATAATGATGGCTAGAAGAAGGAAAATATCAAGAAGAAGACCAATAGGATGGCACTTGACCCTATGGTTGCCATGAATTGTCGGGTAATGATTACCAATGGATTCCTTGTAGTAAGTTGGCACTTTCCTTGTACATGAACACCTTGGAAAATGATAGATCGTCTGAGGAACTGTGAAGTAGAGAAGGGGATGCTTGAGCCTAGAGCTTGAGTATAGCAAGGAATAATCAACTTAAGAATGCATGTGGATGGAATGATAAAGGTGTGTCAGAGACTGAATTATTTCCCATGGCAACTTTGAGAAGATTATAAACAACCATATAGATAAGTATTGAATTATTATTTCAAACATAATTTTGAATAAATGTTTACATTGTGGAGTTGGGAAATCCTGGAAATGATATAATTGATATGGAAATAAGTATAACATGAATGTTTCTTGGTGGTAGTTATAGGGACAACTGAAGAATGAAGAACACCAAGAGATGGTGTATTCCAAATGCAAAAGGAATGCAATGCCAGCTACAAATAAAAGAAAGTGGAGCTCTAGAAGAGAAGATAAGGGAAGATTAAATTCTAGGGGACTTGTTATAGATCGAAGGAAGAAAAGTGGGAATTGAGGACTTTCTTATATCTAGATTTCCTAGAGCCACAACTCTAAGACTTCCTAGCTAGCCTGTACTGGAGCCCTAGAAGGGAAGTAGTATGGCCTGAGGGAATACAAAGTAGAGAAGGGTAAAGTTCCTCAGGTTGTGAAGCTTGAGGGGAAGAAGAGAACGCTATTTGGAATTGTTGTGGGAGTTAGTAAATTGTAATATTATTGAGAATTTGATGTAAAAAAAGAATGTACATTTATATATGATGTGTTGAGGAAAATGCATGAATAAGGGGGAGGGGAATGTAATACCCTCGAGTTGAACCCTAGGTTTTAAATGTACATATGTTTTATAGGTTGGTGAGATAGGATTTTTTGGTCTGGAGTGCCTGTGTAATTATGTTTTGGGAAAGAGTGCTTGTGTGGTAGTTGTAACACACCCAACCCCCTAAGTAGCATTTAAGGGAATAGGTTAATAAAATATTGTTCTCCTTAAAGGATTCCAAATTCCCTTTCAATGATATCATATTTTTCTTCTCATCAATATATTTCCAATGACTATGATTTCACTCAAATCGGAGTTTGGGATTGAAAGTTATGGTCTCTCAAAGTTTGGGTCTCTCACTGCCACATGTCATCCATGTGGCACTCTATCATCAGCCTATACCTACGCAGTGTTGACGGGTTCCTTTGGTATACTTGTCACACTATGTGGTGCAAGCGTGGAATTAGCCACAACCTAACTTTGTTCATGCTTCTTTGGACTCTTCCTATCACCTCTTGTTGCTATCAAAATTCTCCCATCAAAGTATTTCGCGACAGATGGCTTGGTGCACTCCGATGGATTAGGTAGATGATTATCCTTCCCAACAGATCAAATAGTCCATGATTAATTGGTGAGGTACGTCTAATATTGGGTCAGGATTTCTTGGTCATATCATATCCTTACAACATGTAGCCTCCTTTCCTCACAACATGTAGTAGATTCACCCTATTTGTGTGAGTCCCTATCTAAGGATTGACAGTCCAAATATTCCATGGGATTATTTAGTCATTGGAATATCAACAACCTGGATTCTATCTCGAAGAATATACCTCAGTGTATCTCACTTTGACCTACTCCAAAAGTTCATTGCAATGGACAGTCAGGATCTCCCCTCGAAGCTCCTCCACCCCCGATCGATCAATGGTTAGATATTATCCTTAGAGCTATTCCCTCAGAGTGTGTTTCTGTGATCCCATCCGACCAAACCCTTATGTTGGAAAGTCAGGATATTCCCTCGAATATCCTCCATATTCAACATATCAATGGTCATATCTTCCTCTCAGATCTCCTCTGTCTTCAACAGATCGACGATCAGATCTTCCTCTCAGAGATCCTTCATCAAAGTATGTCTTCATAAATTACTTCGAGAGATACTCTATGACGAATGGTCGATATATCTTAACCAAAGACATAATGATAGATTTTTAGGGAAGATTTCCACAAGCCTGTTTCAGGATTAATCCGTAAGTGCAGACACAAACCAATCTCCCTAGATCCACCTGGATCTAGAACAAAACAGAACAAAATAATACACTTTCCCTAGATTTTAACTGTTGAAAGAACTAGGCGGCAAGAATCATGTACATACCTTATGATCGCTTCCTTGGGTCTCTGTTGTTCCAAGCTTCATTCCAATGCTCTTGTATCGTCCAGACCACAACAAAACAAACCAATCGAAGTGAAGACAATTCAATATATTCAACAGTTAATCCATACATATGATCAAGGAGTTATGTAATAAAGTGCCATCAGCTTTATGGGAAAGGGACATATTACTGTATTATATTGATTGAAAGTGAAACTTACAACCTGAGCCTTGATGTTGCAAACCTCCTTTCGATGGCTCCTAGCTCTGACACACACACTTGCTCATGCATGAAGAAAATCAACCACTTTTGATAACCTTGCTGGTGTCTCTAGCTGTTGTAGCATCAGTCCTTCATACAATCTTCCACTAATTCTCCAATCAATCTCTTACTAGTTTGCTTATAACCTTTTCCATGAGAATTCTCCTCAATATATAGGAGAGAATAGATTAGTTACTTAGATAGGAATGATCCCAAGATATCAGGAAAACCAGTACTTAGATAACCATTCGAATGCTAACTCATCCTTCCAGAAGATTCCCTTCTAGAAGGTTCGAGAATTTATCTTTTTCCTTCTTTTAGAAGATGTTCGCACCCTGATAGTTAGGTACAGTGCGAACCCCTCGCACTCCATATTAATGCAGCCTGCGAGAATCATGCATTCTCGCAGGAAAATATATAAGTAGCCTACGAACCTCCCTTAAAAGTATGATTTCTGGAAGCAGACAAAGGTAACTTTTCTCAAGAAAGTGTTCTAGTGAAGAGCTTGATTTTTCCATCATCATTACATCATCATGATTACCAAAATTGTGGATAACAGAATGCCCCCCAAAGTCTGAGATTGGAACCAATGACAGTCGATAGACTTTGTAAGCTGCATGTGTGTGTCAAGAACCAAGAGCACATCTAAT
>SNQJ01S0018483.1:86118-96487 GCA_010110895.2 Picea sitchensis
CAATATATAGGAGAGAATAGATTAGTTACTTGGATAGGAATGATCCCAAGATATCAGGAAAACCAGTACTTAGATAACCATTCGAATGCCAACTCATCCTTCTAGAAGATTCCCTTCTAGAAGGCTCAAGAATTTCATCTTTTTCCTTCATTTAGAAGATGTTCGCACCCTAATAGTTAGGTACAGTGTGAACCCCTCGCACCCCAGCTTAATGCAGCCTGCGAGAATCATGAATTCTCGCAGGCAAAAATATAAGTAGCCTGCGAACCTCCCTTAAAAGTATGATTTCTGGAAGCAGACAAAGGTAACTTTTCTTAGGAAAGTGTTCTAGTGAAGAGCTTTATTTTTCCATCATCATCACATCATCATGACGACCAAAATTATAGATAACATAATGCCCTCCAAAGTCTGAGATTGGAACCAGTGAAAGTCAATAGACTTTGTAAGTTGCATGTGTATGTCAAGAACCAAGAGCACATCTAATCGGAAACCTACAAACATCCAAGCATCGGCAGAATATCATATATACCAATTGCTGAGGTAGGCATTCCCATACTCATATCACAAACTGATGACATCATAATCAAAGGTCATGGCCACCAATCATACACTGTGGATCCATGCCGTCACAATATAACATAGCCACCTGAATACACTGTGGATCTATGCGACAAAATTTAAATCAAGACGACATAGCCACGAAACATACATAGTGGTTCTATGTGTCGCAAATTATACATACTCCATCGCAACCTGGATCACAAAGATAATATCCAGCGTCTTCAATCTCGTCACCCAAAATATGAATCTAACCATGTGATTATATGTGTTGAAGTTGAACATGGTAGAAACCACTTGATTACCGGTCATTGATGTAATCGTTAACAAATGTGAGGGAAATCACCATTGATGTCAATGACTCCCAAGGTACTATAGTACAATCCGTCGACTGTGAGTAAATGAGTTGATGTCGAACATCCGATGGAATCATTCGATCAGGGGCCAATGATGTAAACCCACTGTCGAAAGCGAGGAAACTTGCCATTGAGGCATTGCAAGCTGCAAGGTACTAAATAATTTCTAAGTCTTGATTCCAGATAATGAGCTGAAGTCGACGGAATAAGACTCGTCACAGGAGGGCCTTGATGTATCCCCCATCAATGACACGAAATGAGTAACTGAGTTTGAAAGTGAAATAGAGTATGTGGCAATTGTACTTTGGACACAAGGAAGGCCGACACAGAGTGAATGGAGAACTGCAGATGGTTGACTCAATAGAGGTTTTAGACAGACTTCTCTTGAACATATGAACGACACAACCAATGATTTGGCAGCATTGACTCAAAGACGACACATGAAAAGACCTTGTTATCAAATCGAATGAGAGAAAAATGGATTTCCCAAACCAGCTTCAAATGATGAATAGGAGGTGTCATGTTCAAGAGTGACACTTACTGCCAATCAATGCAAAAATGAAACATATACCTTTCCCAAATTTTCCCCCACCATTTCTAGCAAGTACCTCTTTATTTTTACGCAAGCTTGAAGCGGATCACATATGCTTGTTGATATAAGCTCATCCTTTGGATGAGTCCCTTGGAGTATTTTTAACGAACCCTAGGAAGGAGTGGTTCGGTCCCATCATGGGTCTGTCAATGTTTGTTTAACGAGTCCAGAGATAGTAAACTCGAAGGTTTTTCAAGATTATAGAGTTTGGAAAAACACTTAAAAGAGAGCTCTCTCAGTTCCTTTTTCGTACAGGAGTCCAACGAGACCGAAAAAGGGTTAAACTATCGCTCGAAGGATGCGTACTTCAAGTACTTTATCGAGCGTGACAATAGCAAGATCGCTCGGCAATCTTTTCATGTTTAGAGAGTCTAAAAAGAGATTAAAGAGAACTCTAGGGGGGTTCCTTTTTCGTATAACCACAGCGAGCCCGAAAAAGTGATAAAACGACGCTCGATCACATTCTTATATTTTTCACAGGCGTAAGAACGGACAAAAGGTGCTCGAGGTTTTATGTAAAAACCATAAAAAATAATCAAAATCACACCACACCGGGGAAAAATCTGTCCATAATCATCCATGTTTCACACCTGCAAGTCATTTCACTCATTTTCACATTAGTGATTAGGTTTAAATGATAAATAAACATAAAAACCCAAAATTGACATCGTAAAAAGTAATTAAAATGAGTAAATAACTAAAATTACCATATCATTTCACATTTTTACCATTGAGTTCCAAAAACCCTCATTTTATCCTCTACATTTGGTGTCGATTTCCGAGAGCTACGAGTGATCATTTGACGAGCCATCAACAACATTTTGGTAAGTTCTTCATTCCTGATCTTTCCATGGTTTAAAAATTTGATTTCATTGGTGAAAAGTTCTGTTTTAAGCTAGTTTTTTGAACCATATTTACGTGGAGGCATTCTCGCAGGTGGCCCATACGGGACCTGCGAGAATGACTCATTCTCGCAGGTGGGACTTAAGCCGCCTACGAGAAGTTCACACTGTGCATAGTATGGCACTTGCGAGTAGCGCAAAACTCAAAAAAAAATTGAAACGTTTAGCCAATAGAAATTTTTTATTTCATGAATAAGATCATTAATCATGTTTGTATATTTCTTATGCAGGTAAATAGCCACAAACGTGGTGCTTGAGTGGCGAGAATGAGAACATGAGGAGGATAACGCAAATTCCGAAAATCACCCCCCCACCATCACTGCACTAAGAGATTGTGGTCTCTTAAAATACTTCCGTATCCCGGGCATGAGAGCCCAAGTTCGATTATTGGAGTATCTAGTCCGAATGTGGGATTTGGACCAGGAAGTTTTCATTGTGGGAGCTCATACATTAACTATCGACATCGAGAACATATATTTCTTGACCGGATTATCCAAACGTGGGTCCTATGTCAGTCTGACCGGCAGCAGAGAAGGCGGGTTAAAAATGAGTGAATATTGTAACCAATACTGCGTACCTGAGGCCGAAAGAAAGAAAGGGAAAGTGGCAATCTGGGGAGTAACTGACTTGACTCTCCACACTATTCTCTTCATGATTGATCAGATGGCTGGAAGTGCCCCCCCCCATATGGCATTGCAGATCTATTTCCAGTACGCCATCGAGTGTACTGAGCCCCGGGTATTTAACTGGGCTGATGCAGTATTGCGCAGTATCAAAAAACAACTAACCAAGTGCAGGTGAGGAGATCTGAAACAATTTGGATATGGATCTTTGTTAGTGTCCTTCTTTCTAGAGAGGGTACCTGTTCTTAGACTACAGTCTGAGTGGAACTTTCCGGGTCCTAGGGATCCGAGGATGTTGCGGTGGTGTCGGCTCATGGCCCGACACGTGGCAGGATCAATCGTCAAATATGACGACATTTTCTTTGACTGGTTGCAAAACCAGATGCTGATGGTCGATGACTACGCATATGCTGGGTTGGATTTCTGAGGAGATCCGGATCTAGCACTACCTGAGGACACTCAGTGGGGATACCTCGGTAAGAAGTACACAAATTTTTTGTTTTTAAATGTTTTTGAATTTTTATCATATTTAAATGTTTTTGTTTTATATATTTATCCGAAGAGTAACACCAAATATTTGTTGATAACACAGACGTTGGACCGTATAGACCTGCTGGCAGTTCTCCTATCCAGCAACGACGAGAAGCAACAACAATATTACCACAGTATGTCGAAGATTACCAGGTTGTGGAGTAGAACTTAGAAGGCCTGACAACAGATATTCTAGATATGACTCTGGAAGAGGTTCCACGACACGATCAGCGTCATACTGTAGGAGTTTCAGCAGCTATGGGTCAACTTCTCCGCAGGGTAGCTAGGGCAGTAGTGTGTTACCGTGAACGTCATCCGTGACGTCACTATGTAGAAGCTAGAAGCTTCAATTTTTGATATTTTGGTCTTCGGACAAACATTTTGTAAAAACAAACTCTTTTGATCGTTATATATATACAGATGGCTTCTACTGGTTTACTTTATATTGTGTGAATTGTAATGTGTTTGATTTATAAATTATTTAAATGTCTGTCCAATACATAATTAGCTAAAGCATCTGTTAATGTATTAAGACATCTAGGAATATGTTGATATTCAATGTGATCAAAACACCCTTCCAAGAGGCGAATCTGCAAATATACCCTTAATAAAGTAGAACTTTGAATAGAGTAGACATTACTTAGCTGTAGTACTACAAGCTGCGAGTCAAGTCGCACAACCAAATGATGAATTCTGAGAGAGATAGCATCAACCAATAATTCAATAACGGCACTATACTCTGCGATATTGTTGGTTGCTCGGCCAAGACATACACCTCGTAAAGATATAAGCTCGTTTTTTGGGGCATAGATTGCCCAGGCAACGGAAGCTAGGTTCCGAGTACTACGGCTAGCACCATCAGCGAAGCCAATATAAGGTAGCGAATACTCCAACATCTGGCAATCAAACACAATTTCACGTAAGGGCAGAGACCAGATAACGTCAAAAGCAAACTAAAGTAACACACACACAGTATGATACATAAAAATACAAGTACTCTTGCACAAATAACTTATGCATAGTACTTCTTCAAGTACAACCCATTCCTGGGTTCACTCAAAGGTATACCATCGTAATCAACCAGCTCATATGCTCCTTTTTCCAAAACTTTGTGAACAATGTAAGGACCACGCCACATTGGTTCGAATTTCCCAGCTCCTAAGACGTCTTTATCTTTTTCATACAGAAGAACAAGATCTCCTTCAGAGAAAACACGAGGCTTGACATGCTTTTCATACTGTGCCTTAACACGTTTCTTCTGGGCTTCTTTTACTAGAGTAGCGTCATGGCGAGTCTCGTCTAATCGCATCAGATACAATAGACGTTCCTCTTCAGTAGAAGTATTGGGTAAGAGTTCTATAGCTAGCTTCAGAGAAGGTATTTCACATTCTATTGGCAGAATGGCTTCCATGCCATAAACTAATCGGAAGGGTGTAAATCCCGTAGCAGATTTAACAGATGTCCGATATGCCCACAATGACGAAAACAACATCATGTGCCAGCTATTTTTATGAATTCCTATCATCCGTCGAATCATAGTTATGAGAACCTTATTGATTGCTTCGACCTGACCATTAGTTTGCAGATAATAGGGTGTTGAGCTATCATGACGAAGACCCAACTTTTCCGTAAGTTCATACATCACAAAATTCCTAAAATGACTACCGTGATCGGTAACGATAGCCTGAGGAACACCAAAATGAGTTATGACATGGTTGAAAAGAAATAACGCTGCATTCTTTCCAGTATTATCGAATGTTGGCATCACCTCGGCCCACTTTGTAAAATAATCAACAACTACAATTATATAACCATGCCCCCCGGCCGAGTGAGGGTGACATGTCATGAAATCAATGCCCCATTTTGAAAAAGGACCAAATGAGACCACAGGATGAAGGGGAGCAGGATGCGACCAAATTTTTTGATTGTAGGTCTGGTAGGCATGACACTTTTGAACAGCAGTAATGCAGTCATTGAACAAGGAAGGCCAAAAATATCCTGCACATAAGATCTTCTGGGCAGTAGCATACCCAGACATATGACCACCACATGCTCTGGAATGGCAGTCATTCAAATCTTTCTCGGCTTCGTCAAAATTCAAACAACGTCAAAAAACAAAGTCAATGCCTCGATGGTAAAGAGTATCCCTGAGTATAATATATTGACGTGCTTGATAACGGATATGACGACGTTCGACGCTAGACAAAGCAGGCCGAAAAGTTTGAGTTTGGAGATATATAATGATATCTCCGTACCAAATATCGTCAGTACTGATAAGGAAAAGTGATTCATCAGGTAATGAATCTACTGCTACATTTTCCATGGCAGAATGGGGAAAATCACAAATTAACTCAGCAAAAACTAAGGATTTCTTCGACGTGGCGCGATCGAATTCCAAGTCGAACTCCTGGAGAATGACAATACACTTGGATTACTTTCCCCCCAGCAATTGACGTGTCAAAATATGTTGCATGGGGTTACAGTGTGAAATCACTGTAGTTTTCCTGGAGAGAATATAATGGCGAAAACGTTGAACTGCTTGAACAACAGCCAAAGCCAGTTTTTCAACATGTTGGTACTTGATTTCAGTGGCCGATTGAATCGCATGATAAGCAGACTCGACCGGACTTAACGGCATGACGTCATCGAAATGAGTATGATCTCCAGGATCAGGGACTATCCAAGGATCGACAGACACAGGAAGTTCATGAGGTACAGTAGAGATCATATTAATAGAAGCAACTGACGGGCGTGGAATATTGGGCGGTGGTGGTATGGGAAAAGTACCCATTAACGAAGAGTCTTTTAAAATACCAACTCCAACATTCTCATAACTCAGTGGGGTTTTAGCTATAAACGACACTTTGCCAGTGCGAGTATCGGAATTAAATAAGGCAAGTTGATCAACCGTAACGACCTTTCCCTGATGAGGAAAAAGACTACACGGAAAAGTATTGACACAATAGCACGCATAGAATCTACCCAGCTATGACCAAGTAGAATATTATAATCCAGGGGAGCATCGAAAACTTCCACTTCAACTTGGACTGTCTTACCTTCGAGAGTAACAGGCAACGATGGAAGAACACCATAAGGCTTAAAACCAGAACCATTGAAGGCTCTCAAATCATTTTGTGATTCATTTAAAGGAGGAGAGCCAATGGCTTTCCAACAAGTAAAAGACATTACACACGTAGAGGCACCCTCATCAATAACAGTTCAACAAATGTTCTTGTCGACGACAACAACTTGTATCTGAAACGCAAGCTGTGGGGGTAACCTTGGAATATGATCTTCCAAGTAAAAGACTATGAGATTCGTATCTGTAGGATCAATTCCACCTATGGCTTTCAACAGATACCTTCGTTGCATGGGACAAGACTGAAGGACTTCAAGGGTAGACATCGTTGAAGGTGCTTGGGCCAGATCTTCGACAATGCTATAGTTCTGGGCTGCACGAGCATGAGGATTGAATGTTGATTTCTTAACGACACATTTTGGGGGTCGTAGGACTGTATCAGAGCTCGGTCATTCGAGATGAAGAGGACCGTTGGTAGGTGGAGTCGGTGGAGAGGGTTGTACCAAATCAGGAGGTAAATCATCAACCTTCTCCTTAGATGGAGAATAATCTTTGGCTCTAGTTGCGATGGCAATTTCATTGTTCTTAGAATCACCGGTGCACATCAAAACATATGATGTCGTAGAAGTAGATGGTTGGTCATGGATGACTAAGGAGGCCTGTTGCTGAGACGGGAAGGGTTGGGACAAGACTACCGGTGTATAGGGTTTCAGCGTTCCTTGAAGGAACTTATTAACTTCGGCATGTCTAGGACAATCCTTCGTGTAGTGATCGTCACCATAGATAAGGCAAGGGTAACGTGGTTTGCGCTTATCCCGATCTTCAACAGGAGGGGTTTTAGTTTGCTCATTTTGATTATTATTTTTACCCTCCTTATTCTTGCCTCTCCCTTTCTTTGATTTATTTTTACCAGTCGGCGTAGATTGAACTGCGTTCACCTCAAAAGTTTTACCGGCGGGAGGAGCAGGAGATGGAGCATTTTGAACATTAGAAGAGTTGGATTTAGGGGTTACAGTTGAAACAGAGTGTGAGTGGGTATGAGTGGTACCAATCACACCATCAGCTGCATGCGAGGCAGCTGGAGCAGTTGAAGTGCTGGAAGTACCAGGACGAGCTAGTTCAGGTAGTAAATCGTAAAGTGTTCCCGTTTGCGAATAAACGAGATCAAGATACTGAGCACAACTTATAGCCTGCTCCTCTGTAACAACACCACCCATAGCAATGTCTTTACCAATTTCGTTCACGAAAGATTTTGTAAACCATTCTGCCAGTAACTGATCAGGGAGTTCAAGTTTAATGAGACGTCGTCTCCTTCGCCACTCATGAATATGATCCGATATATGAGTGCCTTTATTTTGTTTGAAAGAAGTCAAGATCTCAGTCCCAGTATCGTAACAGATCGGTAACTGGTAATGTGTGAGAGAAGCCATAGCTAAGGTGTTGAAATCAGAAAAGAAACCTCGTGGCAATTCAATATACCACTTCCCAGCCGAACCGGTAAGGGTCCGTTGAAAAATACGTAGACGAATGGAGTCATCCATCAGCGAGTTGGACGAACACCATAAATGAAAAGTCATGACATGATTATTTGGGTCCTCTCCCACCTTTCCATCGAATTTCAGAATATCCGATGGAAGTTTAGCAGGAATAGCAAGCCATTGAGGAGAGTGACGAATAGGATCATTTAGAATCCTAGACAAATCTGGAAAATCCAAAGTAGCAAGAAAAGGAAACTGTCGGTTTACTTGTGGGTATTGATGGCTTTGGGGTGGAAGCTCTGTTGGCAAACCAATAGGACCGTAAGCAGACTGTCCGTAGAGGGAAGACCCTGGCTGATTCGGTGGTGGCCGGATAGGATAGTAGCCCCAAGGATTGTAACCTTGAGTTGGAGTAGGGACCTGAGGTTGAGTAGTGTGACTCTGACCCCAAATAGGATTAGTTACACCCGGGTAAGGTTGGCCCATGGTAGGGACAGTTTTCTGCCCCCCAGCATTTTGAGGAAAATTTTGTAGAAGTTGATTCCAATACTGGGCCAATTCAGGAGGTATATTTTGTCCGAAAGGTGAGGTTGGTCCCCCTACTATAGGTATAGTTCCACCCGGAAGTTGTGTTCCAACCGTAGGTTGCATAGTAACTTTGTTGTGGCCGGGAAAAGGAAAAGGAACCGTACCTCCTTGTCCACCAATAGGAATCTGTAAGTTTGGTGCAACAGTTGGAATAGTGCCACTAGGATTAGGATTACCAGAAGGAAACTGAGGGAGTGTCGAAATAAAACTAGGAATAGGATGCCCAGGAAAAGGAGGACCACCTGGAGAACCGGTTGGGGTTTGCAGAGGTGTTGGATTGGAAGCATTCAACAAAGCATTCAACGCATGGTAACCGAGTGGTAACGTCGGGATGACATCAAGAATTCACTGGGTATTGATAGGAGCAAGAGTAGCTACAGTAATTTTGGTTTGGACACTCGTAGTATTCGTGAGATGGGCCATATTGGGAGGGAGAACAAAGTGATAAGTAGTACTCTCTGGTGTAGTCTCTGGCTCAGAGGACACAGGAGGGTTGATTTCGTAAACTGTAGGTGACTCGGTACCAAAAAGGACATGTCGGAAATCACCCGACCAAAAAGGATCTTGGCCTACTACACCGTGAGAAGGCCCAGCAGTTGATTCAGAAGATGTAACAACGGTTTCATCCGAAGAATTTAATCGCACAAAAGGTCGTTCACCATGGCGAATGCGATAGTCCTCTCTAGTATTGGTAATTCGAAAATCTTCTAGAGAGTCAGTTCGTTCTACCTGTGGAGGCGGTGTGGTGACAACTGGAACGTCACTTGTTTCCCCGTGTGGTGGAGTAACCACTGGGACTTCAGTCTGATAGGGAGAACCCTTAGGTGTACCAGTAGGCAAGGGTTGAGAATCGTCCAGATGCTCTGGAGATAAACCTTGCATTCTACGAGAACGTCGTGGGGGAGCAATTGTAAACGAGTGACAAGCTCCGTGAAGAAAATTCCTATGGTTAACTTCAAGAAACAAACAACATGTGTTAGTAAACAAAATCTAGGAAGTAATCACCAAGCAAACAATACCTTCTAATTTCGAAGCCACTAGTTGGTGATGAAATCCAATGTCGCAACAACGAGACAAGAAGGGGCGGGGCTAAGGTGGAAAAGTTACGTTGACGACATGCTTAACGGACTTACACCCTAGTGCAAGCTCCCACACATATTTGTGGGTATACCCTCCAACAAGCCCGAGTGAGTTTGGATAACGTCAATTCCAGGTACCGTGAAGACTTTCCCCTCCATAGTCACCTTGGGTAAGAACCTAGAGAGATAGGCCACTAAGGTCACCACAAACAACAATAAAACCTGGGGGAACAATCGTCAGTCTAATCTACACGCAAGGGCAGGGTATCTAGCCCGAAATCAACTCAAAGGCTTCCACTCATCATTGTGGGTATACCTCGGAGTGATCCCCTTAATACGTGCAATCTCTACACCGATGTCAACAAAGCAGGGTTAGTAACTCTGCCAACACCAATGCGACCTAGTGCTTGACCCTTGTGTTAGAAGGGCTTCCCAGGACGATATGTTGCAAATGGAATTTAACACTCCCTAACTCAAGATGCTATTGTGTGTTTTTGAGCTTTTGGAGAGTGTATCTCTCTTCCTACTCCAAAGCACTAGCCTAGCTAAATGTTGGTGTAAAAGAGCCCTAGAAAAGAGTTAC
>SNQJ01S0018483.1:99459-118518 GCA_010110895.2 Picea sitchensis
GCTCCTAGCTCTGACACACACACTTGCTCATGCATGAAGAAAATCAACCACTTTTGATAACCTTGCTGGTGTCTCTAGCTGCTGTAGCATCAGTCCTTCATACAATCTTCCACTAATTCTCCAATCAATCTCTTGCTAGTTTGTTTCTAAAATTTTCCATGAGCATTCCCCTCAATATATAGGAGAGAATAGATTAGTTACTTAGATAGGAATTATCCCAAGATATCAGGAAAACCAGTACTTAGATAACCATTTGAATGCCAACTCATCCTTCCAGAAGATTCCCTTCTAGAAGGGTCAAGAATTTATCTTTTTCCTTCTTTTAGAAGATGTTCGCACCCTGATAGTTAGGTACAGTGTGAACCCCTCGCACTCCATCTTAATGCAGCCTGCGAGAATCATGCATTCTCGCAGGAAAATATATAAGTAGCCTACGAACCTCCCTTAAAAGTATGATTTCTAGAAGCAAACAAAGGTAACTTTTCTCAGGAAAGCGTTCTAGTGAAGAGCTTGATTTTTCCATCATCATTACATCATCATGACGACCAAAATTGTGGATAACAAGGTCTCCCATCCCCCTTCACGTATGACCCTTGGTCTTGCGCCATTCCTAGGGAGACACCTGTCACCCCATGACACATTGACAAGACACATGGCTCAACCCTTGCTTGACACATGGACCTTCACATACACTTGATGTGATGTACATGCCACCATGGAAGTACTCATTTTATCCATTTAGGTGGTTACACCTATTCTCTGTGCATTGCAGGGGTGATGTCAACCTCGTCAACATGATGACACCTTCCTCTTGTCCTCATCCTAAAGAAATGCCAGGATCTATGATCGAGGTTTCCTTGATTTGGGTCCGATGGATGATCAATATTATTCCATTAGAGTCTTTTCTTCGGGATATTTTATTCTCAGTGTTCTAATACTCCACTGCGATGATTGGTCATGATCTCTCCAAGTTATTTCCCAATGGATCGACGAACAATATCATGTCTCAAAGTCTCCTCTGTCAGAGTTCCATTATGAACCTGAACACAGTTCTATCCAACTACTATGACCTCCAATTAACTATGGATATATTCCCATCCCTAGATCCAACGATCGACAACTAAGGGCGATTCCCCAATGGCATGGGGTCTGACAGGGGTCCCCCTTGTTCCTTCCTTCAATTATCGGTTGACACATTATCCCTTTGGACACCCTTGCGGTCCTAGTCAACAAGATACGTTGTGATGATGTTATCTCATCACTTGGTATCATTCAAACGAGACCACTATGATCTACAATGGAGGTTTATCATGGCCTTGTCCCGATGGACAGTCGATATCATCCCTCAGACTCCTCTTTTCAGACTTCATCCAACTCATCTTCCAGGGTCATCCCGACCGACGATCTCTGACTGTATTAATAACAAGGATCTAATGGTCTAGGAAAATCCATGGACATCCTTTGATAGATCAATGGCCCTCATTGATTTCGTAGTGCACACTCCACGGGCTTCACACTCAGCACTGATGGAGGGTCAGGATCTCTTTTCTCCGCCAAATCAAAGACTAAGGTCTCATCCCAACTTTGTCCCAATGAAGGGCCCATATTTAATCATTGGGCCAAATATACAGCCACAATACTCTGAAGCGAATTAGGGCTCCTCTATTGACTTAGCATTCTCAAACTGGACTTAGTCATTTTCGCGAGGGTTTTCTTTGCATTCTCCTGTAGGGTTTTTGGGTTTTCGAGAGTTTCTTCTCCTGGGTTCCAAGGAATTCCTTTATCCTCACCCAAGGTATATTAGTTTTGTCATATCCAGGGTATTCTCATGCTGTCAAACCTTCCATACCACGCAACATATAATTATGTAGGAATAACTATAAACATGAATTTATAAGATGCTTTTGGGATTTGCAATTTATATGAATTTATGAATTTATGAATTTATGAATTTATATATGTTGCAAATCACAAAATCATCTTATAAATTCATGTTTATAGTTATTCCTACAGAAACAAATATTATCTATATCTAAGACACAGGATTCACATACTGATATATATATATATATATATATATATATTCATTTTATGCACATAGGGAATCTCCTGAAGTAAGCAGTCAGACTTCAAATTCATTATACAGATTCATCAAATCCATTCATTCATTCTAGTTAATTCACAAAACCAATACAAGGCACTTATCTAAAATTTTAAAGATATGTTTGCCACTACTATAGGGTGAAACACTCTCCACCTAACCGTAGGCAAGGTTGTGCTAACCTATACTACAACCATCCACCCCCAAGCTAGGGTACGATGTCACAAGAGGATATTGCAATATTTCTAGGAATTCTCTGCAGCTTCTCTTCTCTAGTTGTCTCTGACTTCTTTCGGTTTATTTCCATCTATGTGCATTTTCCCTGTCTGTCCCTATGCCCTCATTTTTCCTGTCTTCTCCCTAATGGATTTAGGGATCATGTCAGAAGTTTCCTATAGGTACATTTCCCATCCTTCCTTAACTTCCAAAGAAGTTCCTCCAACTACTATCTTGACTGATAATCAGATTCCATGGCTAGGGATAGTTTAGGTCAACACCATTTTTAATTAGACAGGGTATTGTCTGGAAAATTTATTCAAGTCAGTAATGGCCTCCCTCTTTTCCATTCCTCTCATGACATTGTAACATGTGAAGTCCATCCCTTCAACGATAGCTCATCATTTCTCTATTACATTAACATTCAAATACATACATTACAAAACATATCAAGTTCCATTGTCGTTCTTTAATCACATACAAATCTATCTATAGTTTTGTCATAATAATACTTATAATTACAAACTTTGGGAAACAAGGGTGTTACAATAGTAGGCCAGTGTGCTTGTACATTGAAATATCGATGAGCCTAGAATTGTAAATTGTAATCACACTCTAATATATTAATAAAATACATCATTGTTGCATACCAAGTCATACAGAGAGTATGGGGGGATACAACAACATGAGAGGGAAAGGGGGATAAGGAATTAAGAAAAGGGGATAATTCAAGGGGGATTAAACCAAGGAATATAATAATATATTCCTAATTCCTAAGTATTATGTGATTATTTTTATCCTAATTTAATAAGTGGTGGAACGAATTACCAAGTGGAGGAAAAATTATTTCCTTGAGTGCCATGTATCAATAAAGGAGCATGCAAATACAATGTTTTTTTTTAGTCGAAAATCCATTCTCATTCCATTCCATAAGTATAACCATTGCTTATGGAGTGTGAGATGAGAATATTTTGTAACCCTATTACCTTGTGAACCCTATGAAATCCTAGGTGGATTTGGATGTACAATTCTCCTTGGGTTTCCTTGGAGAAGGTCAGTACCCTCGAGGGAGAATTGTTGGGAATAGTTTTCCCTGAGTGTGAGGCCTAGAGGGTTCATGGAGACTCTTGAGTGAAAATAGAGTTCTTGGAACCACATTTCTCTGAGACTTCATTTTTGTTCTGTGTTGGATCCCTAGAAGGGACATGGGATAGCCCAAGGGACTACGGTGCAAAGAAGGGGGTAAATTTATTTGGTTGTGCAGGCTTAGTGGAATGAGAGGTTGCATGTTGGAACCTTTGCTAGAGTTTGGTACATTGGCCTAGCTATTGTTGTGTTGACAGTTATACCATAGCTATATTAGGTATCCATTTCCCTGGTAGAATTATGGCCTCAACTCGGGGGTCACTTGTTGTTAAAAGTACTAGAATAGCGGAGTCTATGGCTAGGAGGAATGTCTGAGGTCTGCAGCTAGTTGGTTCTTTTCATAAAAAGAGATGTGTTATTTTATGTGTTTTCATGATGATTATAGTGTATTTATATATCCTTAATTGGGTTATTCTATAATTTTTATAATCATGCATGGAATTTATATGTTGTTAGGACTTCATGAGAGTTCACATGCAGGGCATATTAATATTGTTGATATCAAAAGCATTGACATGGTATGGGTATGATATTAAAGGGTATCATATATTAATATAAGAGGATATGAGCCTTCAGGAAGGCTATAATTAATTAATAAATGGTATCATATAAATAATGGAAAATATTTAAATAAATTTTGAAATTCATTATTTGATAGTGGTCGGATTTTTAGTGACATATGCCCAGAAGTGAATTTGGGGTGTGTTACATTAGAGGAGCTTTCCAAGAGGGAACTCCTTGATACTATTGGATTTCTCACTTTGTAATCAAATCTAATTTGTATTTTTATGGCCTACAAGAGTTTACTCTCCAACCTATCCCAAGGCCCTAAGACCTAGACTATTGTGTGTTTTCCTTGAAAGAAAGAGTCTAGCTCTTTTTAAATTAAATGTTTGTTTTAGTTGTTTCTTAATTAATCAAAGGTATAGAAGATTAACTGATAATGTTTTGATACTTTTGAAAAAATAAACTTATAAGAACACTAGAAAATAAAATTTCACACTTGTCCTTCAATGTACTTGGTTTCAAGCAAGCTTAAAGCATGAACAATTATTTCCTAGATTGCGACAAAAGAAGAAAACAAAAAAATGATTTTTTTTCTTTTTCTTTTATATGATTTCCATTTTTTCAATGATAAATGCTAAATGAAACTACACAGAAAAGAAAAAACCTCTATTGACTGCAAATAGACACTCATACAACCAACTCAGCAAAAATACTAAGAAAACTTCAGGAAAAACAGGGTTGAAGGATGGGAAAATCACCTTTGAGGAGGCACTCACCCCTTTTGTGAAGGAAAGTTGTGATTAAAAGGAAATATGTGAATACTTTCTCCTTTTCCAAGGGAAACAGGAAAGTACATGGTTGAGGAGGCAAAAAACACTTCCCAGGAGGAAAAAAACACTCCCCAATGGGCACTTGCTCCTTTGGGGAAGGAAAGGTGTGAGCACTCACACTCTTCTCAAGGGAAAGGTGTGAGTACTCACTATGTTTCTAAGGGAAACATACGAGTGCTCTCAGTTAGGGGGGGGGATTCCAAGAAAAATTCAGGAAAAGTTCTGAACTTTAGCCTAAAATGGTTGTAAAGAAGAAATCACATAGGACATAGACCAGAAAAAATAACACAAAAATCCTAGAACTAACAGGGCTCACCCTACAGAGAATAAATCTAATATTTTTTCCTCGGTGGAGTCACTAGTTCTGTTATGGAAGATTAAACTCTAACCTATGACTATGGTGAAGTCACAATAGATCAACAAGTAGAGATAACAATCTATCTTTCTCCTAGTTTAGCCTACACTAATTTTGAAATAACTACTGAGTTAGTTAGAGGACTTATTGGATGATGATATGGTTGGAAACAATATTTCTATTCTATCCTCACTCCAATCCTCTTTCTCCTCCACGGGATTCTCAACCTGCACACAAAGAACAAGACCTTCCTCAAACCTATCTAGCAGTTATAATTGAATTAAAGTAATAACTAACTAATTAACTCAAGTCAAGAGAATCCAAAACCAACACTAGAAATTGATAATGAAACATATGCATGAAAGGAGATAGTATCTATGGGGGAATAAGAGACATCTCTATTTTATAAATGAAAAAAAAAAGGACAAATAAATAAGACTTGACTTTTATTGTTAGCAGCGCCTATACCCACTGTCTGAATTCCTCTTGCTTGGGGTCACTTAGGACTACTTGATCTCCAGTGTTCTACTCTGCTTGAAGAATAGAAAGACTAGGAATTGTTGGATCTCTTTCTTTAATAGTGGGAGATTGCAGATGTTGAGGATGGAATAACTCAGGGATATTCTGATCATAAAAACCTTGGGAAAATAGCTCTGAATATTGGGATTGGATGATAACTATGATATCATGGGAGTAGTTTCTAGGTTTCCTCCTTTGAGATCTTATTTATACCACTTCAAGATGGTTGAGACCATTTCTCACAAGAATTAGTAATTTATTAAACTAATTTTCCTGTAAACTGTGTGGGAGCGCATAAGTTCCATGATTTTTATATATTTTACTCACTTGAGAATGAACTCACACCTTTCCTTAAGGAAACAAGAGAGTACTCACCCTCTTTATGAAGGTAACTACTGAGTATATGAAAAGGAAGCTCATCTGAAAGAGTTAGGAAAGTTAGCAATCAACAAAATTCAGAAAAAAAAAAAAGGATGTATTAAGGTTAACAAAGTGAATCTTGGCTAGAATGAGGTAGCCAAAGATGTTATAAAAAGACACAAAAGGGCCAAAGAAAGAACCAACAAGACAAAATTTATGAATATTGTATCCATAGTCAAAAACAAGAGTAATAGGCATTGTAAACATTATGATGCAAATGGGCACACTGATGAGAAGTGTTAGAAACCTCATCTAGAATTGTGTCCAAAGGGTCATAACTTTAAGAAGGAAGAAAATAATGCATCTATTGATATGAAAGAAACAATTGTAGATAACACCTCTTATTTGGATGAAGCCATGGTCTACACCATGTTGCAACAACCAAGGGTGGGTGGAGACATGAACACACTATTCCAAATCAAGGTTCAAGTGAAGAATCAGAAGGTAAATTATTTATTTGATAGTGTTTCTCAATGTAATTTGATTTATGAAACATTAGATGATGAGATTGATCTAGAAACTTATGATCTAGTACAACCAATTTCTCTAGCATGGTTGCAAGAGAAATATACTATGAGAATCACCTAGAGATGTAAATCAAGTTTTTCATTAATGTTTCCTATGTTGATGAAGTAGAATGTGAATTTTCACAAATGGATGTATGTGAAGTGATATTTGGAAACCTATACCTATGGGAAAGGGATGAAATTTTCTATAGGAGAGAAAAAAAATATCACTTGCTTAAAGGTGGTAATGTCTACCTCATCAAATATCATATGGGGAGAGGAAGAACACCTCTGGTAGAAATGGAACAAGGGTAGAATAGCATCCCAAAAGGGAACAAAAAATAAGCAAGTAATCTTCAAGACCGATTGATTAGTGAACTTGGAGAAGAAAATGGAGGTCATGTGCTTCCATCTCTTCTATGGGATAACTTTTGGAGTCCAAAATCCTCCCAATGGTGATATGTGATCCAAAAAACATCCAAAAAAAATAGAAATGGTGTAAGACTTAGGTTTAAGTAAAAATAATCATCAAGGACAAGAAACAAAGTGTTGTCACAAGAAATGACGAAGAGGTGTGAGAGATCA
Organism: Picea sitchensis; assembly: GCA_010110895.2. Classification (NCBI taxonomy): domain Eukaryota; kingdom Viridiplantae; phylum Streptophyta; class Pinopsida; order Pinales; family Pinaceae; genus Picea; species Picea sitchensis. The sequence goes on from SNQJ01S0018483.1 coordinate 106,645, forward strand.
ATAGCATGTTGGCCACATTCTCAAACACCTACTCGCTCAACAAAATGTAGAACCCTGCTAGTTGCAAGAAGAAAAAATAAATAAATAAATAAAGGGATTGGTTCAAGGGTGGAGATGAAGCATCAAAGATGTTTAATATTCTAACTTCCACTAGTAAAATGCTCCAATCTATCTATTTAACGTATCTAGAAGAATGGGGAAGGGGTTCCTTTGGTAGAATCTGGTAAAGACTTTGAAATTTATTGCAAAGAATACTATTGATTTCTTATAGAACCATGATACTCTATAATTCTCTATCAACATTGATAATAATAGATTGAGTATAATCATTTGATATTGGTTTTCCCAAATTGGGTTTCCAGGGTAAATCATTGCCTCACATGGTTGATTTATATGTACATTTCTTTGGTTCTATTATTATTCTATGTTGTGGGTTTTTGTATGAATTCTAGCATAGAACTATTAGTAAATATGGTTATGGTGTTGACAATGAACTCATTATTTTCCTTGTTATTGAACCTATACCAACTCACCATATCCATAGTTTCCTATTCGTCATTCACGCAACAATTCGACTAGTGGTTGGTGTTTATACTATTATGGTTTTTGGGGGAAATTAGAGAGAAACAAACTAATTTGTGATTATATATTGTCTTGAATATATCACCTTGTTATATTCATTAGGAAAATCCCCACATGCAACCATCTATTGTTCAATTAATTACACATAATTTATTTAAGAAACGAATTAGTGGGAGAACATACAAACCATTCTTTCTTGGATTGTGTGTTGTATATGTTGGCCATAGCCTCATACAAACAACCTATTATATTTACACAACAACACACCCTTATGAAGTTTGGTTATTGTGTATCTTTTAGCATTTTGTTTTCAATTAATGCAAACTTGAAACTCCTATCAAACACGTTTGTATCAAGTGACAACATTCTACAGTGTTTTGGTGTATTTAGAATTGGTGGTTTTCATTGTGAATACATGATCTATGATTTGTGGTTTGAATTGTGCTTAGGATTATAATCATGCTGTTTTTTCATTTCTAGCGATAGAGCCCTCACACATAGTGGTTCTTTATACCATTACTCTATTGGATTGAACACTATCCATTTATTTGTAGTTCATTTTTGTTTGCCTTGAAGTTAGAAAATAAAATAGCCAAGTTGTTGTTTGAATTACAAACCTATAGAAAGGTATTTCAAGCTAGATGTGGAACTCATAACGGAATCGATATTGCATAAAGGATAGCTATATCTATTCAAACATGAAGAGGAAATGGAAAATATTTTTATATATGAAAATACAACAAGTTGAAGCACATTTTCATTATAACGATGATTAGAAGAGACCAAGTGTTTTTTTTATTCCACAACTAACATCTGTTTTGGTGAGATAGAAAGTCCATAGGCCCGCCATTTATGGATCATTTGTTATCAGAGCCAAGATTGAAATACTTGGAGAAAATTGTATGATAGACACCCACAATGAATACTAAAATAGTGGATGAGTGGCAACCAATCCCATAGAGTAGTAGAAGAACAACAATGGTGGGATTCCTCATGAAGAGCGTGACAAGGAAGATATAAAAGTCAAGTTTACTCAGCAAGAGAAAAGAATTGCTACATTGACAAACATCATAACACAACTACTAATAATGAAGGGTAAGGAAGCACACTCAACAAAGATTGAGCATGGAGAAGACAAGGTTGGCTTGGAAGATTCCAAAGGAGAGATGCTTGGAAACTCAATTGATTACAACATTTGTTTCTTCATATTCCAATATTCCTTTCAAAGTAGAAGTGAATCTTGAAATACCAATGTTTGAAGGTCAAGTTAACATTGAATTTTTATATAGTTGGCTAAAACAAATGGAATTTTATTTTGGCCTTTATCAAATCCAAAAAGCACAATAGATTTCTATTGCATGTTTGAATTTGAGCATACATGCTCTATTATGGTGGGAGAGCTATGGGGATGCACTAAGGATAGGCAAGAATCCCATGATTTCAAAATGGGAGGATTTCAAGGATTTTCTGAAATCAAAATTTTATCCAACAAGCTATGAAGAGGAGAATATCGTGAAATGGAAATGCCTTTAGTAAGAAAAATAGAAAAGTTTGAAAGCATACACTTTTAAATTTAGGAAGCAAGCGATCAAAATGTATCTTGGAAGAGCTTGGAGTGTTGGTGAAGTACCTTGGAGGTTTATTCAACCATATTCAAATGTAGTTGGTGATTCATAGTGTGAAGAGCATAGATGAGGAGAGATAAGGCTCTCTATAATGAGTTGGAATCTAAGAAATGGTATCCATAAAAGGGCCAAGAAGGAAGCACTGAGATAAATTCAAGAATATTGTATCCATAGAGGAAAAGAGGAGTAATAGGCATTGTAAACATTATGATGCAGATGGGCACATGGATGACAAGTGTTGGAAACTTCATCAATAATTTCATCCAAAGAGGCATAAGTCCAAGAAGGGAGAAAATAATGCAACTATTGAGACAAGGAAATAATGATAGATAGCACATCCAATTTGGATGAATCCATAGTATGTACCATGTTTCAATAGCCAAGGGCGAGTGGATACATGAATTCACTATTATGATTCAAGATTCAAGTGGAGAATAAAAATTTGAATGCTTTATTTGATGGTGGTTGTCAATGTAATCTAATCTCTAAAACATTAGTTGATGATTTTGGACTAGAAACTTATGATCTAGTACAACCAAGTTCACTTGCATAGTTGCAAGAGAAATTTTCTATGAGAATCTCCCAAAATTGTAAAATCAATTTTTGCATTAATGTTGCTTATGTTGATAAGGGTGAAAATTCTAAGGGGGGTCATTCTCGATCCTAGAGAAAATTCTAAAACAATATATGCTTGGGAACCGGGAATACCCACCAATAATAAAGCTAAGGACTATGCTCTTCTTCAATGACTTATATGAATTAATTCTCTCCACACAAGGTCCCTAAAGGTAGTGGGGGATTAGAAAATTATTATAATTCTTATGAACAAGTAGAATATCTTAGCTAACAATTCCCTAGCTTGATCAATATCCATAATCAAAGAAAAATCTTCTCAATTCGAAAATATGTATTCTTATCATACTTTGAGAGATATTAATTGAAATCAAATGTACAAGCCAATCGAGAAACACAACTATCAAAAGGATACTTGGAAAAAAATGGGGAGGTCTCATACCACCCAATCCCCTAATTTTTTTATTAATGGATCCCATTACTCTAATCAATTTATTTAGCAAAGCATGCTCCTTGTCACCTTGCATTCAAGGCTTTTGATCAAGGAATTCAAAGTCAAGTGAAGACATAGATGGGCATCACACATGCCATCCATTCCCCTGCCTTGTCACCTTTAACTCAAGTTTTTTATATTCAAGTTTGAAGATGGAATAATGGGGAAAATATGTGAATCCCTCTCTCAAATTCATTCTCTATTGCTCCCATACAAGGACTAGTTGTTTATCCCTATTGGGCATGGGATTGTTGGAGCATGGCTCTTCTATTGATTGCCCTATCAGTTTGCACCGTGGCTTGGTTGGTCACTTATTCAATACAAGGTATGGCATTCTTCATCTTTGAGGTTCAAAGGCATTTTTGTTTGTCATTTAAATGGTGAAGCGATGATTCTCTGCTAGTTATTTTTGTGCCCTGGTTGGTGGTTATGATTTGTATCCCTAGATTATTTTAATAAGGAGGAACCTTAGAAGAATAGACTATATTTGTTTTGTTGGGTTAATTTTGTTTGCTAGAGGGTACTTGGAGTATAATTGTATTCAAATGTTTGCATCATTTTCGTGCTTCTATCCAATTGGTTAGCTATAGGAAGTGGGGGTTGGCTCGGTCCAACATACCTCAATTTAGTCATATTTTCCATTTTCATTTGGAATCTTTGGGAATTATAAGTCTCAATGGACTGCCCAAAGTGTCATGGGAAATTTCAGTGAGACATTTATAAAATTTATAGAATCCTTCAGAGGTAGGAAGAATATACTAAAGAGAATAGGATCTCAATTTTCTCTTTGACAACTTAAACTCACAGTCATGAACATAAATGTGACTCTCTAAACTCTATGATAATGGATACTTTAATGTAATAGAAGAGGAAAATTCAAGAATTGGAAGCCAAGAGCTTGTATCTTAGGACCACAATTTACAACATCCTCAAAGGATCTCAATTTATAGCTTTGAATCATAGAATTTCTTTAGGCTCGATTCTGATGGATTTCAAAGAAGAAGACAGTCTATCAGTTGTTTGAAGATGTGAAGTTGGAGAATCCGGGATCATAGTAGGTCAATGGTGACCCAAACGAAGCTTAGAGAAAGCACACCTTTCATTCATTTAAGTTGTTATGTTTTGTAAATTAGTTCTTATTTTAGATGCATTTTATCAAGTTTATACTTGTAGCAGCCTCGCAAAATCCTCAATAAAGGATTTATATCACTATTTGAAACACTTTTGTACGGTGGAACTGTTGATGTTTAAACCTAGGATTAGACTCCAATTTTTATTATTCTATTGTACAGTTAGGCTACATTGTTTTTAATACAAAACTTTTAAGCACTCTTGTTAAAACAAATGTTTCTTATGTTGATGAAGTAGAATATGAAGTTTCATTGTTGGATACATGTGAGGTGATGTTTGGAAACTTGGTACCTATGGAAAAGGGACATTATTTTCTATGGGAGAGAGAAAAATATTGTTTTCTTAAAGGTGGTAAGGCCTACCTCATCAAAGAACATGCGGGGAGAGGAAGAACACATATGGTAGTAGCAGAACAAAGGAAGACTAATAGCTCAAAGGGAACAAAAAATAAGCAAGTAAACTTTAGGACTAATGGAATAATGGAATTAGAGAAGAAAGTAGAGGCCACATGGTTCCATCTCCTTCATGGACCAACTTTTGGAGACCAAAATCCTCCCAATGGGGAGGTGTGATTTGAAAGGGATCTAAAACAAACACAAATTGTATAAGACTTAGGTCCAAGTAAAAATAATTAGTAGGGATGACAAGCAAAGTGATACCCAGGGAAATGATGAAGAGGTGAGGGTGATCGTTAGTGTGTTGGCCACATGCTCAACCACCTACTCGCCTATAAAAACACAAAACCACATTAGCTACAAGAAGAAAAAATTTAAAATAAATCAAGAAGTAAATCAAGGGGGAAAATGAAAGGTCATGGATGCTTGACCTTCTAACTTCCACTAGGAAAATGCTACATTATGTTTATTCAATGTGGGTAGAAGAATCAGGAAGGGTTTCCTTTGGAAGAATCTAATATAGACTATGAAATTTCATGTAGAGCAAGCTTCTAATTGCTTGGAGAGCCATGGTACTCTGTAATTGTTAGTAAACAATGATAATAATAGATCGAGCATCATCGCTCAAAGCTAGTTTTCCAAAATTGGGTTTCCAAGGTAAGTCATTGTCTAACATGGTTGATTTTTGTGTGCATTGGTTTAGTTCTATGATTACTCTTTGTTGCAGGTTTTGTATGAATTCTAGCATAACGCTATTAGTAAATATAGCTATGTTGCTTCCAATGAGATCATTGTTTTCCTTGCTATCGAACCAATAGCAACTCACCATATCCATCGTTTCATGTTGGTCTTTCACATAACAATTCAACTAGTGTTTTGTGTCTATATTGTTGTGGTTTTATTAAAAAATTAGAGAGAAACAAAATAAGTTGTGATTATATATTTTCTTGAATATATCACATTGTTGCATTCATTGGAAAAATCCCCACATGCAGTCATCCTTTCTTTAATCAATTACACAACATTTATTTAATTGATGATATGGATTAGTGGGAGAACATACACAATGTTCTTTCTTGGATAGTTTGTTGCATACATTATGCATAGGCCCCCACACAACAATTAGTTATAGTTACACAATAGCACACCCTTACAAAGTTTGGTTATTGTGTATCTTTTGGCATTCTATTTTCAATTAATGTAAACTTGAAACTCTAGTAAAAACATTGCTGTATCAAGTGATAGAATTCTATAGCATTTTGGTGTATTTAATATTGGTAATTTTCATTGTGAATACATGATATGTGATATGTGGTTTGAGTTATGCTTAGGCTTGCAATAATATCATTGCTTAATTTCTAGGGGCAGAGCCTCACTTAGAGCAGTTCTTTATACCACTATTTTGTTGTATTGAACATTGTTCATTAATTACTGCTAGCAATCAATTTATGGAATGGTGTTGTTTACCTTGAAGTCAGAAAAACAAGCATCCAAGTTGTTTAAATTGTATCCTTGTACCAAAATATTTTAACCTAGATATGGAACTCATGGTAGAATCACTACTACATAGAGGTGGGTTGTAGTTGTTCAAGCATAGAGAGGAAATGGAAAATATTTTTATATCGACAAATACAACATTGTGATGCACATTTGCAGTCTAATGGTGAATGAAGAGACCAAGCATTTTTTTTATTTTGTAATTAGCATCCATGCTAGTGAGTTGGACCAACCATAGACCCCACCATCTATGGATCACTAGTAGACCTGTTAGCATAGACCAGTGCGCCTCACCTAGGGAGATTCAAATCAAGAACCGACCAGCACAAAATTAGCCAAATGACCATCGACATTGTCAACAATCGATTGAAATAACCCTTTGATATTTTTTCCAAGGAAAACCTTATGGAGAAACCCAAAGGATGATTCACCACATTCATGTATGGAATCTCTAGTAAACCCATCAATGTAGACTAGTGCACCTAACCTAAGGTGATTTAAACCAAGACCTTCTAGCACAATACTAGCCAAATTCTCGAGAACATTAGTGACAATTGATTGAGTTGATTCTTGGGCTAATTCCTTTTAAGACATGTTGTTGAAGTCCTAGAATATGATATTTCCTATATAGTCTTTCTACTTTATACTCATAACATCAAATCTAAAACTTTTTTGTTTGCTTGAAACAATGTCTTTGAATTTGATATGTCAAACCTAAATAGATATCAATGTTTGTTAATTTATATATTTTCCATAACTACTAGTCAAATTGATGGTGGCAGACAACTCACCTTCCTTTTTAAAGTATGTCTTGTAGACTTGGCCATGTACTTTCATTTCTAAACTATTGAACTTAGGGAAATGTTTTTCTACATTGTGGACATATTTTCTACATATGAGCATAACTGAACGATTTGAAAATAGATTATTCATTGGAAATTAATCAAATTGTTTTATGGTCTTCGATTTGTATTATAAATTATTAATAAATAATTAATTTCCTTTTCAACTTACATTCCTTAGAAAATTAAAAGCAATATTCAAAATGTGATAATAGATATCCTTCATAATTGGAAGAAAGACATTTTCCTAGTAATCTTGTTGACAGTCTTGATGGAGAGCGTAGAAATGAGCTTCACATATCCTTGATAGAACCTTCCACACTCACCTACCTTTTGCCTCATAAAGAATTATTCTACATCTATTTGCACATTACACATTGTACTTCACTCTTAGCTGCAACTTTCAATCTCTCTATTAGTAAGGCATAGATACTTCAACTCTTGGATGGCTTCTCTCTTCTCATTGTGACATGTATTTGTGTTCTTTATTTACCTTGGGGAATGATAGAAAATACTTTGATTTTTTATTATAAATATTTTTAGCCAACATGTAATACATGTATTAAAGACATTACACCTCTACTTGTAAAAAGTTCTTCTAATTAATCATTTACTACAATAATTATTATTGTAAACCAAAATGATACAAAATTTAGCCCTGTAATCTATTTAATAAGCATGTCACATTTTAAATGTTTTATTAAATATCGAAGTGATATTTAATCTTTCAAAGATGGAATAGAACTTAGTGGTTTCCTGTTAAAGATTGATATCATTGAACGCAACCCAAACCTACACTATTTTTTATGCGATGTGTGCACATCATTGCATATGTGTAAATGACAACGATGTGTCATTGGAAGTTATACACATAGAGTTGTTGACTTGTGACACTCGAAAGGATACCAACATGTAGTAATATGACAATATCGATAAAAATAATGCAAATTCAAGATGTGTTAAACAATAACTATCCTTACTCATAATTTTCCAAATTACTAAATCATTTAACTAAAAGTGAAACCTATATGGTTGGGTTTTGGGGTCATATGGTAAAAGAGAAAATGTGCACATGAAGGTTGGGCAACCTTGGCAATTTGATGATTGTTAAAGGGAATATGCAAATCTACTTGATATTTCTAAAGTTGTCTTTCACTATACAAGCATAAGCATGAATAGCAAACTTTGTCTCCTTTTATTAATAAAAAAATGTTAGGGCACTTTAAATTTTAAATATATAAGTTTTGTCGGTAGCAAAAATTAATTATTAAGGTACACATGAAAGAAGTGGTATTTTATACGGCAAGATAGCTTTTAAATCCTTTAATCCTATATATTTGAAAATACCACAAGTCTTTGTAATTATCATATTAATTTCGCGGGGATAAAATTTGATTGGAATTTATATCCTATAGTGGACTTAAGTGCATATTTGTGGACCAATATACTAAGACTCAAGCCATACGTATGACTAAAACCATTAATGAATTATAAAATTTTATTTATTAATGAGTGGTTTGGACCGGATCTATTTAAGTGGGATGGATTTTTGATGCCCACCATGGAAAATGACAAAATTGAGGGTGCTTTCTATGTGGCATGACTTACTTTTGTCGACGTCATTTCAAGTTTGCCACTTTCATTTTAGTTGGCCCTACCACAAATACCAGTTAGTTATCATGACATTATATGTTATCGCTAAAGTTACATAAAATATAAACTACAATAATGCAAACTAATGTGATATTTAACATTACAATTTAATCTATTTAGGTTTTATGGAGCTCTAAGGGGGACATAGGAGTAATACCACATTACAATTTAATCTCTTTAGATTTTATGGAGCTCTAAGGGGGACATAGGAGTAATTCTTTGCTATATTTAGGTAAGATTTTATATGTTTAAATTTACTTTTATTAAAAAAAATAAAAATTTCTTTGTTAGTTTGTCTTTGACCTACAGGACTAGCTTGTGGTTGAGAAACCGCGATTCAGGGGCATTTAATCTGTCAAAGTTATTAGGGGATTGCACCTAGCCTGAGCCACACCAACCCTTAACATGGCTGGATTTTTTGTCCCCGCAAGTTTCGAACCGGTGACTTTAACATCACGAAGTGTCTTAACAGCACACTTTGTCACCCACTGTCCTACACCTCGAGTACTTATTATTATTAAAAATTATTTGAAATTGATTTTCTATTTTTTTTTTAATTTTTTCATTAATAAAAAGATATTTTGAAATTAATTATTTATTTTCTCATAAATATTTACATAATGAAATAAATTAATTAGTTTTAAAATATTCTCTTAAAATGTCTTGCTATATTTAAATTGGATTTCCATTTCGAAAGATTTGTCATAATAACAATCTTTCTAATTTTTTAATTCATCATAACTATGATAATCTTGAAACACTTTTCTTAATGTTTTTCAAGCATAAAAACAAAATTCTAAAGAAATCCAAGTAATCACTTACATTTCTTAAGGTCCAATAGACCAAATCTAGTCTCAGTGGATGTTAGCCACCACCACCACCACCACCATCATCATCATCATCATGGTAATGGTGGTGGTTAACGTCCACTAGAACTATGTGTGTGTGTGTGTGTGTGTGTGTGTGTGTGTATTAGGATAGTTCTTCCAGGCTAATAATATGATTCTAATTACTTGAATGGGGTGCTAGGGAGGTAAGAAATAGAACATGTGGTGGAGAAGGTGGTGACATGCACATCATGTGATGAAGTTGGTGGTCTATAAGGATAATATGTGAGGCGGTAGTGGTGGTTGAGGAGGTGGGAGGAAAAATGATGCTCGATCATCCACAAATAACTCTTATGGTCTAAGATCCCATCACAATATTTCCATTTACTTTCTACATTATGGATCAAACTGGAGTAGATAAGGAGGGCGATAGAACGTTGGTTCATAACAAAATGAGGGGAAATCAAGGGATTCAAAGAGACTTGAAGCCATGTCTTGATACTATACATGTTGGTAGGTAGAAATATTCAAGCTCAATGCATTTCTTTAGAATATAAGGTTTGGTCTGGAGCCATTTTCTTTCTAATTGGTAGAGGGGACAACCTCTATGGTAGACCAAAAAATTCATGGGCTAGGTAAGGAGACTTTTGATGCCAACTAAGAAGTGTGTTGGGGTAAGCTATGTAAGTGTAAGAGATGGGCACCCTATAGACCTGGACTCTAATTGAAGCAGTCATAGAAGCACATCACAGTAGGTTCATTGTAGGTTCTCAGAGGCAGTCAAGCAAGAGGTGGAAATCTAAAAAGGAGGGCATGTGAAAAGAGAAGGTAGACCTTTAGTGACATAATTGATGAAGAAATTAGCCCTTGGATTCTAGACATAGGTTTCTCCAAGAGCAGATGCCAAATACTTGAAAATGGTGAACTTATACATTCATGTTAAGATTCTAATTTCCTATATCATGGAAGAAAAGGTTTCTTAGCAAAATGAAATTCTTAGGAAGCTCAATCAGTTAGACTAGAAATATGAACATCTCATTAATGTTGTTTAGGGGTCAGAGGCTAGCAATGAGGAAGTATGAGGAGGTGAGTGTGATATATATGAAATAGAAGGACAATGGTAGTCTAGGTGGGAGAAGTAGTCAAGGCTCCACAAGTAGGGACCACTCCACTAAGTTTCTCCATTATTAATTATGACTCTTGGCTAAAGGATTAGTTCTTATTCTTCTAGTTCATACAACTTTGTCTAGATTTTTATTTTATTTTTTTGGTTTATATCCTATCATAAACTGGCCCTAAGTGGTCTTGGTAAATAAGCTTAGTTTCCAAATCTAGAACTTTATGAAATCCCCACAAGGAAGAGACTTATAATAAGACAAATCTTATTCTCTTTCTGTTATTTGCAAACTGTACTCCTCATGAAGCAACCTATATTAAGAATTGTTTATAATTTTTTTGTTCATAGGTAATATAGAAACCTACCAACTTAAAAAATAATACAATTCCAAATAATTATAAAATACTTAAATATAAACTATTATGATATTTAACATTGCAATTTATTTTCTTTAAACTATTATGATATTTAACATTGCGATTTATTTTCTTTAGATTTTGTATAAATTAAATAAATATAATTTATTATGATAATTAACATTGCAACTTAATGAGTTAATTTTTGTTAGCTTAATCAGTTAAGGTGTGGATTTTGTTTGTTAGGCGACCCAATTTTAATATCCTTACGATGTGTTTAGTCAGGAGGAGACACCCAAAAATTCAGTCGTGTTAATGGTCAGTGCGGCCTAAACCGAATGCGATTCCCAAGTGATTTTGATAGCGTAGATGCCCCTGGATTATGATTTATCAACCAACAGTTAAAATATTAACCTCGCAAATGACAAACTTTTCTAAAAAAAAAACATTGCAATTTAATATCTTTAAATTTTATGTAGATTTAAATAAAATTAACTTATATTTAAGTAAAATATATATATATATTAATAAAGAGGTATTTTGAAATTAAATATTTATTTTTTGAATTTTTATTAATAACAAATATTATAAAATCAACTCCTTATTTCCCTCTTTTAATACACTGAAAAATAAAAAATAAACATCAAATCAAATAATTTTTACAACACTTTATTAAAATATTTCCTTAATATCATATTCTCTTTATCTATTAGAATAGTTTTTTCAAATTAATAATGAAATTTTTATTAACTACAAAATATAAAATATTTAAAACCACAAATT
>SNQJ01S0018483.1:126375-140154 GCA_010110895.2 Picea sitchensis
TGTGTTCCAGATGTTGGAATCTTGAATTGAATCATTGAGTCTGATAAGAAGGTCCTCCCTAATATTGGGCGCATATTTTCGTTTCTAGAGTCTCGCCCATAAATCCGTGGGATGCTTGAGCCAGTGCCACCAAAGTTTTTCCCCCATTATAAAATTGATTTTTTTTGGATCCCTAAGACCACGTTTTAGTTCGGAAAATTTTATCCCAGTCTACGAGTGCCCACTTCTTATCCGAATGATGGCCATGCCATAGAAAAATTCACTGGAGGCTTTTGATGGCTCTGATGACTGACTGAGGTGTTTCCGAGGAGGTGAAGAGGTAAGTCGGCAGGGCCTAAAGCACAGATTTTATAAGAACGAGTCGGGAAACAAGGTTTAGCAATCGAAAGATCCAGTTACTTAGTCGATTAGAGATGGATAACAAAAGGCTATCCCATGAGATGTTGCGAGTGGTTTCTCCCATGAGGGGGAAACCAAGATAATTGGATGGAAGGTAGCTCTTGGGGATGCCTAGAAGTTTGGAGATATGGTTTTAGATTTCCACCGGGGTATTGAAGAAGTAGAGCTACGAGTTGTCAAGGTTTAGGGAGGTACCCGATGCTTCTGCGAAGTTGGTGAGGATGATTTTGAGCTTGTTAGCCTATTGGGCATTGGGAGTGTTCAAAAACAATGTATCATCTACAAATTGACCGTTGGAGGGAGTTGGCTGAAGGTTGTGGAGAGGTAAACCCTTGAGGGATCCATCCTCTACTGAGTTTTTGATGTAGCATCCAAGGCCCTTATCCATTATGACAAAGAGGAGAGGGGAGAGGGGATCCCCCTGTCGAATGCCTTGGGTGGGAGAAAAGGGCCAGGAGGGCACTCTATTAACAAGAATGGAGAAGAAGGATGAATATGTGAGTTTCATGATCCAGGCCACCTACGTGTTATCAAATATAAAGGATTCGAGGAGGGAGCACATATATTGCCAGCGTATTCTATCAAAATATTTAGAAAGGTTGAGTTTGATGAGCATACCTGGGGCTCGAGTTGACTTAAGTGAGTGAATGACCTCATGTGCCATAATGAAACTATTTATGATTTGACGTCCCTCCACGTATCTTGCTTTCTCTTTGGATATGATGAAGGGAAGTATCAGTTTGAGTCGTAGAGAAATAACCTTCATGATGATTTTGTAGATCACATTGTGGAGTGCTATTGGAAGGAATTGTTTGGGATGGGTTACCCTTTCTTCCTTTGGGATTAAAGTAAGGAAGGTGGAATTGAAGGATGAAAGAAATTTCCCAGAGGTTCTAGATTCCTCAGCTACTTTCCATACTTCTTCCTGGATCAACGACCATAGTATTAAAATAAATCTGTTGTAAAGCTATCCAGCCCTGGGGCTTTACCTGGTGGCATCTCTTTAAATTCCTAATCCACTTCCTCTTGTGTGATTGTTCGTGTCAATGTTTCAATTTGTTCTTTTGTGGCCAGGGAGGGGATGTGCCTAGTAATCTTGTGAACATCAGGCATTTGATCCTTTATGGGTTCTGTGAGAAGATGTTTGTAGTAGTTTTTCAATTCCTCTTCTATGCTTGCATGATCCAGGATGGGGTTTCCTTACTTTTCTTCTAGTTGAGTGATTATGTTGATGTATCTCATGTGCACCATGGATATGTGGAATAACTTGGTGCTCTTTTCCCCTTCCTTAAGCCATTGTACTTTGGATTTCTACCTCCAGAGTATCTCCTCTTACTGATGTCGCTCTTCTAGTTCTACCTGTAACTTCTCTTCCTCCTTTATTGAGGTTGTTGTTCTTCCCCCCACAATAAAGTCATGTTGTAGTTCCTCCAATCATTTCACAATTTATTGCTTCTTTTGAAGTATATTACTAAACACATTTTTATTCCAACTCTTTAGCTTCCCTTTGAATTTTTTTAATCTTTGCTGGAATTTTTTTAATCTTTGAAAGTCCAGATGAGTAATCCATAACTTCTCAAATCTGAAGGGCTTAATTTTGGGCGTGGCACCAATATATAACCAAAGAGACACTGGCCAGTGATATGAGACAAATTTTGGGAGGATGTTGGCTTCAAGGACCATATCGTCCAACAATAAAGATTCATAGATGAGGAATCAATCTAGTCTACTTGCAATATACTGGTGCCCGATCTACGGTTGGACCAAGTGAAGATACCATTTTGAGTCTCTATGTCTATCAAATTGAGTTGATCTATTAGAGTTATGAAATTATCACTATCATGATCTAGCCACTTAATGCCTCCAATATTTTCCTCCAGCATAAGAATGATGTTGAAATCACCCCTATCAACCAGTGCGCTGGTCCCAACAACGATCTTATTGTAGCTATTCTTTGCAGGAACAATTCTTTGTCTTGAGCACTTTGAGGCTCATAAGAATTTGTAATCATCCCCTCTTTGTTAGATTCTATCTCTCTAAAGTGGGCAGTGAGTGTGCCCATTATGGAGAAAGCATGAACTATGATAACTGTAGCAGGGTTCCATAAGATTTCTAGGTCCCTTGCGGCCCCATTTGAGTTAGTATGAATGGAGTTGCAGGTCCTCCAACAATGTTGGAATATGTCCTCTACATCAACCCCGTCACATTTTGTTTCATGTAAGAGGAGAATGTTTGGATTCTCTACATGTATGTTGTCTCAAAGGGTCCTTTGTTTAGACCTTCCATTAATCCCTCTAATATTCCAAGTGATGATCTTCATCATGATGAGTTGGGGGGTGGATTGAGGTACCCTTCCGTGAGTCTGTGGATCTTCCCTGAGTTGAGAATGTAGTTTCATACTTCTTTGATGAGTTGATGTGCTGATTTGCGACCCCAATGCTTGCTTTCACGTGCCATACGTGTCGGCTCAGAGGTTGGGTCTGAGGATATTCCTAGGCATGAGGTGGCTCCTGCGGTAGAGTCGATGAAAAATTTATGCACTTTTCTAATTTGTTCTACTGGGATGGTTTGCAGCTCCTTTCTATTAAAGCCTTCCTCCAGTTTCTCCAGGTCTATATCCACTAGATCCTGTTCATCTAGTTGCATTAGGGTATCCCCCCCATCCTCTGGCTTGTCCTCATTTTGCTGGGCTATTGGGCCTGTTTCTTGGTTTTTTTCTTTGGATAATTACGAGTGGTGCTTGGATTTTCCCTTATCCTTATCCTGGTTTCCATTCTTATGAGGATATTCCACATCTTCTTCCTCTGGGAGCCATTTGAGGATGTCAAAGGAATTTCTGGTGGGGATTTTCTGAGTGCTTTCTTAAATTTTTTTCCTAGGGGGTTGTTTTTTCCTACCTCTAACCATGGTGTAGCCATTATTTTGCTTCCCCTCCCCTGCTTTTGAGTTTTGAGCATTCAAGGGATAGTCATGGAATAGGTGCCCATGCTCATGAAATTTTCTGTAGTGGAAGGGGATGTGCTTATAGTCCATGGTTTGATTCCAGTCTTCATCTTGGTATTCTAGGGTAATTGAGCCTAGTAGGGCCTTCGATATATCCATGTACACACATATTCAGGCATAGGAAGTGTATTTTCTCTACTTTGTTTCCTCTAAGGATTTTACATATCTTCCCACTGTGTTCCATATTCCCATGAGGATTTCCTCCAGCCAAAATTCTTGAGGTAGAGAATATAGTCTGATCTAGAATTGTGCCATGGTGAAATCCTCTTTCTCTGGGCTAAAACGATCCATCCAGAAACTGAGGAATATCCCTCCAGAGTTGTAGAAATATGGCCCATTGTCTAAGATTATATCCTTGTCTTCTAGACTGTAGAAGATGATCATGAAAAACGCCTTAGAACTGAGTTTCACTTCATATTCACCCTTGGGGTTCCACCAACCATTGATCCATCACATGAGGTCCCTTTCTAATGGACATAGGCCCAAAAAATTTCCTATAAGAGCGTTCTCTCTCATGAACTCAGTGTGTTCCCCAACCCTGGCCGAGTTGATGAATTACCTTGGTGGTTTGACCGATTGGGGAACACATTTTCCTGGTTCCCATCCACCAGATGCCTTTGGATGAGACGTACTCAGTTCCACTTCCATTTCCTTGCTGAAGCTCCGTTCCTTAGCTAATATATGTTCTCGCAGATGGGGGAGACGGGTCAAAAGCTGGCCTCTTGGCTCTTGTTCCTTCCCGGTCGTTCGCGACCACATTCCGGTATGAGGGGGATTTCCCCCTCCTGGTTTCATCTCTAGAGTTCAGTAGCTTTGTCTTGGTATAATGCTACGGGATTGGGTGCAATAACTTCGTCTGCAAGATGAGGTAAAATTGGACTAGTGATACTCTCACTTAAATACAATTTTTCCCCTAATTTTTAATGTTTTTCCTCATAACTTATTATAAACACACAAATTGCCCATAAACAATGATGAACAAAGATTTTATCCTTTTACTTTGATGTAGATTAATATCTTTTGGAGAGGTCCCTTTAGAGGCGTGGATTTGTATACAGATGTACTCTCAATAATAAAATGAACTCTAAATGTCTTAGGCTCTCTCAATGAATATATATATATATATATATATATAATTGTTTTTGTTGGCCCTTGACCAAGTTTTGAGGAACACTTGGTCATATTTGACTGTTTTTGGGACTTCGAAATCTTTTCAAATATGGAGCGCAACGCGAAGCGGAAATCATGGAAGTTAGACCCCTCTTTGGGTCCTTTTTGGGTTTTGGGGGATAATGTAATGGGATTGGGATGTCCACCCATGGGTTTACCTATGTTTAGGCATATTTTGTATGTATATATAGATGTCTAGGCCATATAGAGGAGTAGCAGATGATGCATCTATGTGATGTAGGCTAAGTGCCAAGGGTTGAATTTGTGTGAACAAGGCTTTGTGCATTTTGTGTAAGACTTGCAAAGTCGAGTGCAAGTCCTTGTGAGAGACTGTAGAAGGATTTGTGTTGTAATGCAAGGAAGAAGGATCTAGCAAGCTACATAGATCTTCTGTCCTATGCGAAGAGGGATTCATATGGCTCTATGCTGTAACCTGATTAACTGAAGCTAATAGCGAAGAAGACTTTGTGGACGTAGCCCCAGGGTGGGGGTGAACCACGATAAATATGTGTGTTGTGCTTTGTGCCTCGACCTGATGTGTTTGTCTCTTCCTTTGCTAAGTCATTTGATGTGGTTATATAGATCTATTTATGCTTTGTGCTTCTGAGATATGAATGAATATTAGTTCTGGTATGTAATATGCTTAGTGCTTGATTTGCTGAATCTAATCTATCTCGTTGTGGCTAAGTGTTGAATTATCTAAGATCTAAGTACATACTGCGATGCTCTGTGCTAAATGTGAAGTATCATAAGGGTTGAATATTGATGAATAATCTATGCTAAGTGATTGCTAAGCGTTATAATCACATATCTGTGTCCCATCTAAGGTTGCAGACACCTGAGTCTTGCAACCACCCCTGCCTCTACCTCGGGAGAGACTTCATTTGCTTCGCAGGTGTTGCTGAAAGGGTCGGTAGCTAGGGTTTTGTTGGTGCGTTGTTGTAGCGTTGAACCCTAATTCTACCCTTGTGCCAACAAATGGTTCCGTTGTCGGGATCTGAAACTGTGATTGTTGGGAATTAAGCATAAGAAGCTTTGTGCAAATACTCGTCCTGAAATTGTGAAATCTCTGTGCGTGGATCTATGCCCTAGTGCGTAGTGATCCACTTGATCTGAAAAGCTCTGTGTTGAATAAGGAAGGACATATATGAAGGAAAGAATTCATATCTACAAGAAAAGAGGTTGATACTGAATAAAATAAGTAAGATCTATAATATTTGTGCTTCGATAAAGGTAAGAATAGTTAAAAGTTCTTAGATCTGGAAGCTTTGTGCCCTGTAGAAGTAAAAGAAGTGAAAATTTTTGTTTCTAAAGTATGGATTTAGGTATGCTTGATAGATTTTGTCCTAACTTGAAAACTAGGACTTTATTAGATGACAAAACGTTTGATATGAATAGATTTGATAAGAATAATGAAAGATATGTTATACCTATGCATAGAAAGAATTTTTGGACTAACCAATGGATGTAGGATCCTAGAAAGAAATTTTTGCAGGCTAGCCATTATGGCCCTAGAAAGAAGTACAAGAAAAGTTGGGGATCATTGAAGAGAAAGAGAGGATTAACTCTTTGTTACAGTTGCAGAAGACCAGGACATATTGCTAAGGAATGCCCTGGGAGAAACCCTAGTTGCCTCTGTTGTAAGGCTATGGACCATGAAGTGCTGGATTTCCCTAGAATGATTGCTAGACTTGAAAATATGAATATGGAGCAAGCAAACCCTGAAGGAGATCAAGAGACTAAGATTATAGAAGAACCCCAGAAAGAATCATAGATTATGTTGCTAAAAATGAAAGAAACCATGGTTGAACATAAAGATGCCAGTTTGTCAGAGATCTTCAAAGAAAAGGAGAAAATCGAAGTAAGAATAGGAGACTTCAACATTGACTTTGCTCTGGATGAGGGAACACAGATGAACATTATGACAGAAAGTACTTGGGAAACCCTAGGAAGGCCTGTTATGGTTCCTTCACTAGGAAAAATAGGGTTGTTTAAAGGAAAAATGGTAATCCTATGTGGCAGGATTACCCGGATAGCTATGAGTACCCATGGAGATTCGACAGAGGAAGAATTTGAATTTATTAAATTTATTGAGGACTATGCCCCATTTCCATCTTTGTTAGGCAAGATCTGGATTGAAAAAGACAAGATCCGGAGAAAAGAAGAACAGGAAACCCTAGAGCAAAAGAAGCAAGAACTCATGGAATTTATGACTAGAAAGATCACCTACTTGATGGAATAACAAGAGAACATATCTAAGCTATTGAACACCAGGGACTTGGATGTCAAAGCTATAAGAGCATTAGAGGAACCACAGAAGATCGAAATACCTAATCCATATGATGAAGGAGTATTAACCTTCGATCTGAAGAAAGATTCTCAGCATTGCGAAGTGACTATGCCGAGAGAAGATAAGGATCAGAATGGAAAAAGGATGACCAAGACAAAGCTCACTGGGAAGAAGGATAGAAAGCTAAGTAATAAGAGGGCCAAGATTGAAAAGTTATAGAAGAGTACAGAGGAAACTTCACAGAAGGAAAAATCACAGGAATTGAGCTTCGCCGGGATATCCGAACAACGACATATGGCACTTCACTGTGGCGAAGCAATATAGATGTTAGATCGATATACCCGTTCGACTTCCTCCCCAAATGGAAAGAAAAGAATTAAAGGATCACCACCAGACTGTTGGACCACGCCATAACGGATGGATCAACGTTCATGAAAGCTTTATACCCGTTGCAAGCAGACCATTGGTGAATTTCCTATTTATCTCACCACGCCGTGCCCGAAGAACACTTTTGCTAACTGAAAAATTGAAGCCCATAGAAATAGTGATTGTCTACAGTGATCATTGCAAGAAGATTGTTCATCCTAGTACAGTATTTTGAGATCATTGTGACCCCGATTATCTTTCCCGAGTGCGTATGTCCGACGAGCTCACCGAACTTGAGGAATTCATCACAGAGGTCCTTCTTGATTTAATTACTGAGAGAGTCATGTCGAAAAGAAGAATGTCCACCGAAGTCCAAGCATCATCGATAGGAGGAGTGCAAGCCTCCGCCTTGACTGCTCGAGTAGGAACATCTCGAGTCGACACAGAGAGAAGAACTAATCATAAGGACGACATGGCCAACGCAAATTTAGTGCCATCCATCCTACCAGCTTACATACCCCCTCTGAGCGGTGATATTAATAGGAATAGTGTTCCTAGAGACTTTGAATACACCCTAGTCATTGCATATCTATCGAAAGGAGTACGCACCTATCGCGTAGATCAAGACAAGGTTACAACGTTGAAGTTTTGCGACTTCAACCCGGGTGATCGTAAAGCTTACAACATGCTCGCCCCATATAAGTACTTGATGAGAACTAAGGGAAAGAATTCGAAGCTCATCCCTCAGTAATGGATGATGAACCTCGCGCAGTCTACTTTACTCAATGTTATGAAAATAACGCATTTCGACAGACACCAAGAGGTGAATGCTTGTGTAAAATTACTGCTAACAAGTTACCACAGAGGATACTTGTGGTTAGATCATCGCATAACTGTTAATATGACGCTGATCAATAGGATCACTAGGATTAGAATGCAGAGCCTTGATCCCCATGATTACTATCCTGGAAAGATCGCAAACCGCGCTCTTGCGCAGAAGATCGAAGAAGCCTATGGCGATGTTGAGAAAGGCACGAGAGGCTACAAGGTAGCTTCTATTGAAAGTGGCGCAATGCACCTTGCATGCCAACTGATCGCATGGAAGTTGGTACGCAAGAATCGAGCAATACAATTATCTGGATTTGTAGTTGACCTCGCAGAAAAGTGTGCAGAGGGACTACAGATGAACTGGGCGAAGTACCTGGTGAATCAACTAGAGATTGACTACAGAGAAGCCGAGGATCAGGGGCATGAATTCCAATTTTGTTGGCTCCTGATACTGATCGCTTTTGTTGCATGGGACCTACCATAAGGTGAAACCTTCCCGGACCTTGATCCCTTTGAGCCACTAGCTGTGAAGTTCAGTACATTATGGTACTCAGACGACAGGAGCAAGCAATGGAAATCAAATTCTATTTTCCACGCATACTATAACCAATTGAAAGCATCCATAAGAAGTGAACCTTTCATAACCCCAAACAATTTACAAATATTTCGACCTCTGATAAAGTTCAACATGGTCCGCCACTTTATATACCTAACCCCACGTGCTGATGAGTACCAGGAACAACTTCAGTCCTATTATAAGCTGACAGAAGAATACCTAGAAGAGATTACCAAGGAATGGTCGGTGGACCTCCTTGTTTCAGCAGACCCCGCAGAAATGTCTGACATTGACAACCCCATAACTGCGTAGGATACACATGGGTCGAGTAAGACAAAGAAAGAAAAATCGACGAAGAAGATTGAAGAAGTCCAGGATGTTGACAGCCTATCTGTAAGGACGACTTCCATTACACTAGATGAAGAAGGTGATACATAAACTCAGCAAGTCGAAGTACCACCGCCTAGGGAGGAAGAAGACTCATCGAAGAAATGGAAAGTCTCACCTCTGAAATGTTCCTCTAGAAAGAAACCAAGAACCCCTGTAATGAAGCTGCGAACTTCCCTCACGTTGGATGACTTTGATTTCATTGTTCCAATGGTCAATGATGCTTCAAAGGAAATCATAGAGAAGCAGGAACAAATGTATAGCCAAATTGAGATCGCGCTCCAAGGAGTACAACAAGCACTCCAGTCTAGCCGAGCAATCTCTACTACACCTCTTCCAGAAGGAACAATAGAAGGGGGAGATGAATCGGTTCAGCTCCGCAAGATTGTTGATGCAGTCGAAGTACGCCTTCGACATGCTTAGGAAGAAAAAAAGCAGGCCACTTAGGCCCTAAAGAAACCATAGGATGAAATTATTGAACAATGCCAAGCCGCACAACAAGAGAAGAATGCTCTCCAAGAAAAATTTGAAGAAGACAGAGAGAAGATCCAAAAAGAGAAAGAGTAGCTGCTTGCAAAGAAGATAGGAATTGAAGAAGAAGTCAACAGAGCATTTCACTCAGTGACCAGCTTAGAGCAGAAGGCCGAAGATCCCATAGAGTGCCAAGTAATGAAGTTGGATGAAGTTATTCAACAACTTCAACAAAGGGTCATGGAATTAGAGCTTCATACCATACCACAGAGTCTGTAAGAAGTGCGTGACCAAAGAGAATTGAATGCTCAGAGCGCAGTTGAGAGGATTAAAACACTTGCTGCAGAATGTAAACAACTAAGTAGTAGAAGCACGCAGATATATGAACGACTATCTGAAGACCCATAGTTGAAGAAAATGGAGTCCTAACTCCAGGAAGCAAAGCAACATGTAGATACAGTACAAGCGCAACTTAAGCTCCTGTCACCCATCGAGAGGATGAAGAGATCCTAGGAATAATGCACTGCCCAACAACTCATTCTTACCATGCAGAATAGAGTGATGGACACCCAGAAACTCCAGCCAAGCCAGGAGGCGGCCTACCTACTGTTTGAAGAAATTGAAGTCCAAGGAACACTACTAGAACAAGTAGTTGTTACAGTCGAGGAACGACTAGAAGGACCTATCAGCGAAGCGGTTGTTCATGATTTCATTGAGCAAGAAGCAGTAGCACAGAGACAAGTCGAAGCAGCTCGAGCCAAGCTCGGGACCTTTGAGGCAAACTTACCCAAACCTGAGTGACTCGGGACGAGTCATAGGTGAGTGTTGGGGGCCTGTTGGCCCTTGACCAAGTTTCGAGGAACACTTGGTCATATTTGACCGGTTTTAGGACTTCGACAACTTGTCAAAGATGGAGCGCAACGCAAAGAGGAAATCATGGAAGCTATACCCCTCTTTGGGTCCTTTTTAGGTTTTTGGGGATAATCTAATGGGATTGGGATGTCGGCCCATGGGTTTACCCATGTTTAGGCCTATTTGGTATGTATATATAGATGTCTAGGCCATATAGAGGAGTAGCGGATGATGCATCTATGTGATGTAGGCTAAGTGCCAAGGGTTGAATATGTGTGAACAAGGCTTTGTGCATTTTGTGTAAGACTTGCAAAGTCAAGTGCAAGTCCCTGTGAGAGACTGTAGAAGGCTTTGTGCTGTAGTGCAAGGAAGAAGGATCTAGTGAGTTGCGTAGATCTTTTGTCCTATGCGAAGAGGGATTCAGATGGCTCTGTGCTGTAACCTGATTAACTGAAGCTAATAACGAAGAAGACTTTGTGGACGTAGCCCAAGGGTGGGGGTGAACCACGGTAAATATGTGTGTTGTGCTCTATGCCTCGACCTGATGTGTTTGTCTCTTCCTTTGCTAAGTGATTTGATGTGGTTAGATAGATCTATTTATGCTTTGTGCTTCTGAGATATGGATGAATATTAGTTCTGGTATGTAAGATGCTTAGTGCTTGATTTGCCGAATATAATCTATGTCATTGTGGCTAAGTGTTGAATTATTTAAGATCTAAGTACATACTGCGATGCTCTGTGCTAACTGCGAAGTATCATAAGGGTTGAATATTGATGAATAATCTATGCTAAGTGATTTCTAAGCGTTATAAGCAAATATCTGTGTCCCAGCTAAGGTTGCATACACCTGAGTCTTGCAACCACCCCTGCCTCTACCTCAAGTGAGACTTTATTTGCTTCATAGGTGTTGTTGAAAAAGCTGGTAGCTAGAGTTTTGTTGATGCATTGTTGTAGCGTTGAACCCTGGGTCTGCCCCTGTGCCAACAATTTTTTTAAATTATTTATTTGTTTTTGCAAAAATGATATTATAATTTTTTAAACATCCCACTTTATAGATTCTCAAATATTTTTAAATAATAATGGGAGAGGAGTTATTTTAACATTGTGATAATCTTATATTTACCTACCACAATCTAATGGTAATGTTCCAATATACTATTATTTCAAAGAAAGAAATAAAATATTAAAATGCTTAAATTAACCTTGTATCATTTTTTAATAATATAAAAATTATAAGTGTTATATTAAATAATTTTTTTATTTGGATTAAGATAATTAAATCTAAAATATTACTTACTTTCTATTTTCAGTATGACAATAATAATTTGGAAGAAGTGATTTTATACAAATTATCTCAAAATTGATTTTCATTACAAGCTTAACTATAACTATAGTGTTAAGAAAAAGATAAATAGAGGGTGAAAAGATTATTATGGACTTAAAAACAATTATAAATCACATGACCTTTTACTATGAAATAAAAAGAAAATTCTATTTGAGACTCTCGTCACTCATATCTTCGAGTCTTTCCCCATGATATGGATTGGATCATCATATTATTTGTCATCTATATCGATGCTTTTAGAGTGGAAAAAAATGGAGGAATCAACTTGCAGGGTCATTTTAGAGGCCATTCTCATTTTGGAAAATTGGGGTCTGGAACCTTTTGTATCCATTTTGAGGCATTAAATGGTGTTTTTTTGGGTTCTGGTGTTTATAACCTATGCACACACCTTTGACGATGTTCTACACTCTGAGACCTTTCCAACGATGCAAACCATGTGTCAATCGAAGCTCATATGCAAACGTTATGCCTCTTGCAAGTTGACCTATCATGTTGACCACCATGGTATGAGATGATGTCATGTCAGCCCCCGTTACTCATGCATATTGGGCTATCCATGTGAGGAGTTTCAAGAATATTCTAGAATGTCCGAAACCTTATCACAATTGAAGGTTGAGGAAGTCAAAACTCTAACCCTAGACGACTATCAAGCTATGTTAAATACCGGGTCGCTAGGAGGAGAAGGGGTTCCATTCTATGTTATTGTATTTTTTTCCATAGTAGAACAAAACAAATGGGAGTGGGAAATTAGAGAGCATAACACAGGGGTTTAATGTTCTGTAGCAGCCTAACAGGCCACGGGTCTAAGGTAACGCCATATAGAGTGCCTTCTCCTTTGTACATGCGTTATTTCCATACCATAGAAAAGAGAGCATAGCAACCTCACCTTCTAGCTAGGTTTTCTCCTGTAAGGGTTTCCCCGAGAAAATATTTCTATTATTTTTTGGATGGTGTGTGATTGTATTTTATTGTTCTCCATTTTCCACATTTGATCTATTTCATGCATAAGCAAAAAATCAATAACTAAATATTTTGGAATCTAAAAGAATTTAACCTTCATAGTGTAGATTTCAATTTTATTTATCATATCTGTTGTGATGAACTGTTCCAGTGGAATATCCACGACAATTTACATATCAACTCCATTGAGAGTATGGTTATGACTAGGTACTTGATGCACAATAACAAGATAGAAAACATGAAAGGCAAGAGGCTTCCTAAGATTGCTTCAAAATCCATTCAAAACCACTTGTGTCTCAAATGACATTGGCATAAAGATGCCAAGTCTTGGCTAAAACATTGAGGAATCAAGAAAGAGGTCACTTTGCAAAAAAAAACGATAATATTAAAAAAAATCACATTTAAATTTAAGGAGAAATCATGGTGTGATAAAAAATTAGAGGATAAAACAAAATTAATATATTATAAGGAGGTGATCAACCCTAATCTAGAAAACCAAAAGTATCTCTCTATTTTGACTAGCACAAAGAAGAAAACCAACCTTACTAAAATAAGAACAAACTCTCATGAACTCCATAGTGAAAGAGAGCATTAGACAATTCCTACATTATTGTGGGTTAAAAAAAATTGTTATCTTTGTGACACTAAGAGGGTTGAAGATGAAAAACACTTTTTCTTAAAATGGCATGTGTACACCAAAATTAAATCACACTTTCAAAATATTTTGTATGATGCCGACCTTCCTAACCTTTTAACTCATAAAATTATGGTGATTTAATAATGTTTTTCTTAAAACTTTTTGAATACATAAATCATTTTTTAAAGTAAACCAAATAATTTCTCACCTTTCTTAAGATTTAATAAACTAAATTTGATTCCAATAAACATTNAGAGAGCATTAGACAATTCCTACATTATTGTGGGTTAAAAAAAATTGTTATCTTTGTGACACTAAGAGGGTTGAAGATGAAAAACACTTTTTCTTAAAATGGCATGTGTACACCAAAATTAAATCACACTTTCAAAATATTTTTTATGATGCCGACCTTCCTAACCTTTTAACTCATAAAATTATGGTGATTTAATAATGTTTTTCTTAAAACTTTTTGAATACATAAATCATTTTTTAAAGTAAACCAAATAATTTCTCAC
>SNQJ01S0018483.1:165221-181050 GCA_010110895.2 Picea sitchensis
ACGTTGATCAAACTCACTCGGGCTCCTTGGAGGGTATACCCACGATTATGTGTGGGAGCTTGCACCAGGGTGTAAGTCCGTTAAGCAGGTCGTCAACGTAACTTTTCCACCTTAGCCCTGCCCCTTCTCGTCTCGTTGATGCGACGTTGGATTTTATCACCAACTAGTGGCTTCGAAATTAGAAGGTATTGTTTGCTTGGTGATTGCTTCCTATATTTTGTTTACTAGTGCATGCTATTTTATTGCTCGAAGTTGACCATAGGATTTTCTTCGCAGAGCTTGTCACTCGTCTACAATTGCTCCCCCACGTCATTCACGTAGGATGCAGGGTTTATCTCCGGAGCATCCGGACGAGTGAAGACCCTTGCCTACCACTACACCTGAGGATTATCCTCAGCACGGTGAAGCCACAGTTGTCACCACACCACAGGTAGAACGCACTGATTCTCTAGAATATTTTTGAATTACTAATACTAGAGAAGACTATCGCATTCACTGTGGTGAATGACCTTTTGTGCGAGTAAATTCTTCTGGTGACGTAGTTGTTACTTCTTCTGAATCACCTGTTGGGCCCTTTCCCAGTGAAGAAGGTCAATATCCTTTTTGGTCAGTCGACGTCCGCAGGCCCCTCTTTAATCCTAAGTCGCCTGTTGTCTCCAAAATTAACCCTCCAGTGTTATCTGAGACAGAGACGGTACCAGTAAATACTCCTTATCACTTTACTCTCCCCGACAAGATGGCCCATCTTGCGATTA
Organism: Picea sitchensis; assembly: GCA_010110895.2. Taxonomy (NCBI): domain Eukaryota; kingdom Viridiplantae; phylum Streptophyta; class Pinopsida; order Pinales; family Pinaceae; genus Picea; species Picea sitchensis. Next base: position 165,977 of record SNQJ01S0018483.1, read on the forward strand.
CTACAAATGTCCCAACTGGGTTCACTACAACTGGTCTTCCTCCTATAAACACCCAACGAACACACCATGTTACTCCAACACTACCACCCGACTACCATGCGTTTAATTCTTTGTTGAATGCTTCCAATCCAACACCTCCGCAAACTCCTTCTGGTACTCCCAGTGGTCCTTCTATTCATGGGCACCCTATTCCTAGTTTTATTCCAACACTCCCTCAGTTTCCTTCTGGTAATCCTAATCCTAGTGGCACTATCCCGACTGCTGCACCAAACTTGCAGATTCCTGTTGGTGGATAGGGTGGTACGGTTCCTTTTCCTTTTCCCGGACACAACATAGTTACTATGCAACCTATGGTTGGCACACAACTTCTGGGTGGAACTATACCTACGATAGGGGGACCAACCTCACCTTTTGGACAAAATATGCCTCCTGAATTGGCCCAGTATTGGAATCAGCTTCTACAAAACTTTCCTCAAAATGCTGGGGGGCAACAACCCGCCCCTACTATAGGCCAACCTTATCCGGGTATACCTAATCCTATTTGGGGTCAGGGTCAAACTACTCAACCCTAGGTCCCTACTCAAACTCAAGGTTACAATCCTTGGGGATACTATCCTATCTGGCCACCACCGAATCAGCCAGGATCTTCCCTCTATGGACAATCTGCTTATGGTCCTACTGGTTTTTCAACAGGGATTCCACCCCAAAGCCATCAGTACCTGCAATTAAACCGACAATTACCTTTTCTTTCTACCTTGGATTTGCCAGATTTGTCTAGGATTCTAAATGATCCTATTCGTCACTCTCCCCAATGGCCTACTATTCCTGCTAAGCTTCCATCAGATATTCCGAAATTCGATGGCAAGGCGGGAGAGGACCCAAATAATCATGTTATGACTTTTCACTTATGGTGTTCATCCAACTCGTTGATGGATGACTCCATTCGTCTACGTATTTTTCAAAGAACCCTTACCGGTTCTGCTGCGAAGTGGTATATTGAATTGCCACGAGGTTTCTTTTTTGATTTCAACACCCTAGCTATGGCTTTTCTTACACATTACCAGCTACCGATCCGTTACAATACTGGGACTGAGATCTTGACTTCCTTCAAACAAACTAAAGGCACTCATATATCGGATCATATCCATGAGTGGCGAAGGAGATGACGTCTCATTAAACTTGAACTCCCTGATCAGTTACTGGCCAAATGGTTTACAAAATCCTTCATGAACGAAATTGGTAAAGACATTGCTATGGGTGGTGTTGTTACAGAGGAGCAGGCTATAAGTCATGCTCAATATATTGATCTCGTTTATTCGCAAACAGGAACACTTTACGATTTGCTACCTGAATTACCTCGTCCTGGTACTTCCATCACTTCAACTGCTCCAGCTGCCTTGCATGCAGCTGATGGTGTGATTGGTACTGCTCATACCCATTCACATTCTGTTTCAACTACAAACCCTAAGTCTACATCTTCTAATGTTCAAAATTCTCCATCTCCTGCCGCTTCCACCGGTAAAACTTCTGAGGTGAACACTGTTCAATCTACACCGACCGGTAATAATAAATCAAAGAAAGGGAGAGGCAAGAATAAGGAGAGCAAAAATAATAATCAAAATGAGCAAACTAAAACCCCTCCGGTTGAAGATCGGGATAAGCTCAAACCACGCTACCCTTGCCTTATCTGTGGTGATGATCACTACACGAAGGATTGTCCTCGACGTGCCGAGGTTACTAAGTTCCTTCAAGGAATGTCGAAACCCTCTACGCCAGCAGTCTTGTCACAACCCTTCCCTTCTCAACAACAAGCTCAGTTGGTCATCCATGACCAACCATCTACTTCTACGACATCATATGTTTTGATGTGTACCAGTGATTCTAAGAAAAATAACGTTGCACTCACGACTAGAGCCAAAGACTATACTCCGTCTAAGGAGAAGGTTGACGATTTACCTCCCGATTTGGTACAACCCTCTCCACCGACTCCACCTACGAATGGTCCTATTCATCTCGAACTACCGAGCCTTGATACAGTTCTATGACCACCCCCAAAAGGTGTCGTTAAGAAATCAACCTTCAATTCTCATACTCGTGCGGCCCAGAACTATAGCATTGTCGAAGATCTGGCCCAAGCACCTTCAGTGATGTATGCCCTTGAAGTCCTTCAGTCTTGTCCTACACAACGAAGGGATCTATTGAAAGATATAGGTGGAATTGATCCTACAGATACGAATTTAATATTCTTTGACTTGGAAGATCATATTCCAAGGTTTCCCCCTCAACTTGCGTTTCAGATACAAGTTGTTGTCGCTGACAAGAATATTTGTCGAACAGTTATCGATGAGGGTGCTTCTACGTGTGTAATGTCTTTTGCTTGTTGGAAAGCCATTGGCTCTCCTCCTTTAAATGAATCACAAAATACTTTGAAAGCCTTCAATGGCTCTTCTTTTAAGCCTTACGGTGTTCTTCCATCATTGCCTATTACTCTAGAAGGTAAGACCGTCCAAGTTGAAGTGGAAGTTTTCGATGCTCCCCTGGATTATAATCTTCTACTTGGTCGTAGCTGGATAGATTCTATGCACGCTGTTGTGTCAACACTTTTTCGTGTCGTACGATTTCCTCATCAGGGAAAGGTTGTTACGGTTGATCAACTCGCCTTCTTTAATTCTGATACTCGTACTGGCAACGTGCCGTTTATAGCTAAAACCCCACCGGGTTACGAGAATGTCGGTGTAGGCCTCTTAAAAGACTCTTCGTTAATGGGTACTTTCCCCATTCCACCACCACCTGATGTTCCATGCCTGTCAGTTGCTTCTATTAACATGATCTCCGCCGTACCTCATGAACTCCCTATGTCTTTCGACCCATGTATAGTCCCTGACCCTGGAGATCACACTCGTTTCGGCGACGTCATGTCGTTTAGTCCGGTTGAATCTGCTTATCACACAATTCAATCAGCAACCCTTTCTACACCCTCTCTTGATGAGTTGTCTCCCGATCCTTTCCATGTCATCTTTCCCACTGACGAGATGATCATGTCCGTCATGGAAGACACCCCTTGGGACAATGGGCATCATCGTTCCATACTGTTTCTGGAACAACACACTCTCGAGAACTACCAACGGATTTCAACTCTGTCGACCGTTGTTGTCATATCGACCGTTCCCGGCTCTACACATGATGTGTTTGCAGAAGGGAACCTCAGTAATATTTCTCCCATGATACCCATTGATATATCAGTTAAACCTAGGATAGTTGAAAATGTTCACATTGGAGATTCGTGTTCTCCAGATGAAATTGTCACCTATACATCTCTGTTTAAATAATTTCATGACATCTTTGCCTGGAGCTACGAAGAGATGCTAGGTATCGACCCTGCAATTGTTGTGCATGAGATAAAGACATACCCCGGAGCTAAACCAGTCCAGCAGCACCTTCGTCCGATCCATCCACGTAAAGCGGCAGCTATTAAACTCGAAGTTGAAAAAATTCTCAAAGCCAATTTTATTTATCCCATGGCTCTGACAGAATGGGTTTCCAACCCTATACCGATTGATAAGAAAGGTGGTAGTATACGTGTTTGTGTTGATTATCGGGATATTAACAAAGCCTGTCCGAAAGACAACTTTCCAACCCCTTTTGTCGACCAGATCGTCGATGACTGTGCCGGCAGTGAAATCTTTTCCCTCATGGATGGTTTCTCCGGCTATAATCAAATTAACATCGCTCTTGAGGACCAACATAAAACTGCTTTTATTTGTCCTTGGGGTACTTTCACCTATAGGAAAATTCCCTTCGGTCTTAAGAACGTGGGCGCAACGTTTCAACGTGATATGTCTTATGTGTTTCACGATATCAAGCATATCGTTCAACCTTATTTGGACAATTTACCAACTCATTCTTTACGCCGAGTCGATCACCCCACTCATCTCCAAGCAATTTTCGTTCATTGTCGGTTCTATCGCATTCATTTAAATCCTCATAAATATGTCTTTTGCATAGAATCCGGTCGTCTTCTAGGTTTCATTGTTTCATGTTAAGGGATCCGAGTAGATCCTCTTAAGGTTGAGGCGATTCTTAATCTCCCTCCTCCTTCTTCACTGCGCCAGTTGCAAAGTTTGCGGGGGAAAGAAAACTTTCTTCGTCGTTTCATCCCTAATTACGCCAAGATTACTCGTGGTTTTACACGCCTACTAAAGAAAGGTTCAGAGTTTGTCTGGGATACCGTGGCCAACAATGCTTTTGAGGCTTTGAAGTTGTCCCTCACGAGAGCTCTGCTTCTCTTTCCTCCTGCTTATAGTCGTGATTACTTTCTTTATCTTGCTGCCTCTGAGTATACTATTGGCATGGTTCTCATTCAAGAGGATGATGCACATGATGAACATGTTATTTATTACTTGAGTCGAAGTCTCACATCAACTGAAATCAAGTATCAACATGTTGAAAAACTAGCCTTGGATGTTGTTCAAGCAGTTCAACGTTTTCGCCATTATATTCTCTCAAGGAAAACTACAGTGATTTCACATTGCAACCCTATGCAACATATTTTGACACGTCAATTGCTAGGGGGAAAGTAGTCCAAATGGATTTTCATACTCTAGGAGTTCGACTTGGAATTTGATCGCGCCACGTCTAAGAAATCCTTAGTTTTTGCCGAGTTAATATGCGATTTTCCTCACTCTGGCACGAAAAATGTAGCAGTAGATTCATCACCTGATGAATCACTTTTCCTTATCAGCACTGATGATATTTGGTATGGAGATATCATTATATATCTCCAAACCTAGACTTTCCGACCTGCTTTGTCTAGTACTGAACGACGTCGCGTTCATTATCAAGCTCGTCAGTACATTATCCTTGGAGATACTCTTTATAGTCATGGAATTGACTCTGTTTTTCGACGTTGTTTGAATTTTGACGAAGTCGAGAAAGCTCTGAATGACTGCCATTCTGGAGCATGTGGTGGTCATATGTCTGGGTATGCTACTGCCCAGAAGATCTTACGCGCGGGATATTTTTGGCCTTCCTTGTTCAATGACTGCATTACTGTTGTTCAGAAGTGTCATGCCTGCCAGACCTACAATCAAAAAATTTGGTCGCATCCTGCTCCTCTTCATCCTGTGGTCTCAGTTGGTCCTTTTGCAAAATGTGGCATTGATTTCATCACTCGGCCGGGGGCATGGTTACATCATTGTAGCTATTGATTACTTTACAAAATGGGCTGAGGCGATGCCAACATTCGATAATAATGGAAAGACTGCAATGTTGTTTCTTTTTAACCATGTCATAGCTCGTTTTGGTGTTCCTCAAGCTATTGTTACCGATCACGGTATCCATTTTAAGAATTTTATGATGTCTGAACTTACGGAAAAGTTGGGTCTTCATCATGATAACTCAACACCCTATTATCCACAAGCTAATGACCAGGTCGAAGGAATCAACAAAGTTATTATAACTATGCTTCGACGGATGATAGGAATTCATAAAACTAGCTGGCACACGATGTTGTTTTCGGCATTGTGGGCATATCGAACATCTGTTAAATCCGCTATGGGGTTTACGCCCTTTCGATTAGTCTATGGCGTGGAAGCCATTCTTCTGATAGAATGTGAGATACCTTCTCTGAAGCTAGCTGTCGAACTCTTACCCAATATCTCTGCTGAAGAAGAATGTCTATTGTATCTGATACGATTAGATGAGACTCGACGTGACGCCACTCTAGTAATAGAATCCCAGAAGAAACGAGTCAAGGCACAATATGACAAGCATGTCAAGCCTCGCGTTTTCTCTAAAGGTGATCTTGTTCTTCTGTATGAACAGGATGAAGACGTCTTAGGAGCTGGGAAATTCGAACCAATGTGGCGTGGTCCTTACATTGTTCGTAGAGTTTTGGAAAAAGGAGCGTATGAGCTGGTTGATTACGATGGTATACCTTTGAGTGAATCCAGGAATGGGTTGTACTTGAAGAAGTACTATGCATAAGTTATTTGTGCAAAAGTACTTGTATTTTTATGTATCATACTTTGTGTGTGTGTATTTTTATGTATCTCACTCAGGATTCGTCATTTGGTTGTGCGACTTGACTCGCAACTTGTAGTACTGCAGCTAAGTAATATCTACTCTATTCGAAGTCCTACTCTGTTAAGGGTATATTTGCGGATTCGCCTCTTGGAACGGTATTTTGATCACATTAAATATCAACATATTCCTAGATGTCTTAATACATTAACAGATGCATTAGCTAATTATGTATTGGACAGACATTTCAACCATTTATAAATCAAACACATTACAATTCACACAATGTAAAGTAAACCGGTAGAAACCATCTGTATATATAATGATCAAAAGAGTTTGTTTTTACGAAAAAGTTTGTCCGAAGACCAAAATATAAAAAATTGAAGCTTATAACTTCTATATAGTGACGTCATGGATGACGTTCATGGTAACACACAACTGCCCTAGCAACCCTGCGGAGAAGTTGACCCATAGCGGCTAATACCCCTATAGTGTGACGCTGATCACATCGTGGAACCTCTTCCAGAGTGATATCTGGAATGTCTGCTGTAAGACCCTCTAAATTCTGTTCCACCACCTGGTAATCTTTGGCATACTATGGTAATATTGTTGCTGCTTCTCCTTGTCGCTGAATAGGAGAGGTGCCAGGAGGTCTGTACGGTCCAACATCTATGTTATCAACAAATATTTTGTGTTAGTCTTCGGATAAATCTATAAAACAAAAACATTTAAATATGATAAAAATTCAAAAACATTTAAAAGAGAAAACTTGTGTACTTCTTACCGAGGTCTCCCCACTGAGCATCCTCAAGTAGTGCTAGATCCGGATCTCCTCGAAAATCCAACCCGGCATACGCATAGTCATTGACCATCAGCATCTGGTTTTGCAACCAGTCAAAGAAAATATTGTCATATTTGACGATTGGTCATGCCACGTGCTGGGCCATAAGCCGACACCATCGCAACATCCTTGGATCCCTAGGACCCAAAAATTTCCACTCAACCTGTAGTCTGAATACAGGGACCCTCTCGAGGAAGAAGGACACTAACAAAGATCCATAACCAAACTGTTTCAGTTCTCCTCGCCTGCACTTGGTTAGTTGCCTTTTGATACTGTGCAACACTGCATCAGCCCAGTTAAATACTCGGGGCTCAATACACTTGATGGCATATTGGAAGTAGCTCTGTAATGCCATATGGGGAGCAGAAATTCTAGCCATACGAGAAATCGTGAAGAGAATAGTGTGGAGAGTCAAGTCAGTTACTCCCCAGATTGTCACTTTCCCTTTCTTTCTTTCGGCCTCAGGTACACAGTATTGGTTGCAATATTCACTCATTTTCAACCCGCCATCTCTGCTGCCGGTCAGACTGACATAAGACCCGTGCCTGGATAATCCGGTCAAGCAGTATATGTCCTCTATGTCAATGGCTAATGTGTGAACTCCTACTGTTGACACTCAAAACTGAAATGGGTTGCAGAAAATCAATCCCGAGGCAACCTCGAACCACTTTGGATTAGAATCTGCCCTCTTCCAACCCGAGAGGGATCTCTCGAAAAATGTCACGATAGGAATTTAAATAGCATGAAAAAGGTGGGCAGATTTATGGGTGAAAGATGGTCTTGGATTCATGGGGTTTGGGGATTAAACTAGGAAAAGGTCCATTAGGCATGGAGTCAAATGAAAACCGAAGAAAAGAGACAATAACAGAGATTAAATAACTTGCAGAAAGTGAGGCAAAGTAAGTCTATCTTTCAACGCTTTAATTGTCATGATGCGGTAGCGGAAAGAAAAAGGAAAGGCCGACGACCGCCGTAGAGAAGGATATATGCAGATTTCTAAAAATGCAGATTGGTCTTACACAGCTGATAGATGGTGTAGAGGAAAGGCAATAAACAAATACAGAAACACCCAAATCCTTTCGTTATAGTAGTATAACGAAGCCCATCGGTTAAAAGAAAACAAAATGTAATGCAATTGTAATGGGTTAAGGAAGACATAAGGCTATGATAACACATCAACTGCGAGTAAGGAATACATAAATGAAATCCAAACAATTTTAACACAGCTGAAGCAGAAGAAAACATGCTGAAAGAAATCGACTGTGAAGAATCTCACAGTCGCAAATGAAAAATCATCTTTATTTCTCCATTAATAGTTTACAAAAACTCAGTCCATTAATGGCTTACAAAAAACTCAGTCATTACAAATGAAACCCTCTTGACAGAGGTTTTCCCCTCCTGTGCTCATGCGTGCCCCCCTTTTGTTAGGTGTTACAAACATCCTCTTTTAAAAGAGAAAAAATCTAACATAAAACTCTTAGCATTCCAGGGAAATATGAACCGGTTTGCCTTCTCTGGACTGTGCGAATGCCAAGTGTGTCTGCCAGATGCTCCGCAGGCTGCTTGAACCATCATTAATCATTTTGACAAGTGGAGTTATAGCTGATTTCTTTGGTCTGGTTTACATTCAACATGTCAGCAATATCTACTGTTACACTATCCAATATTATTCACCGTCATTCTAGGAATTCTGAGGAGAGCTGCAAGCTCGATATTTTCTCCAGATATGACAGGTATCGGTGGAGCCCAGAGCTTGCTGATGGGTTGTTCAAATTTTCCCATCGGATTTGTTTGCTTGAATGCAGGCTGTGTAAAGTGATCACCTGTGTGTCTGCCAGCACCCTCCATGACCGTATGATGGGTAACATTTCATTGTTCTGGCCCCTCACAATCTCTAGCAAAATGGTGCTAAAGCTGTAGACGTCTCCTTTGACGGTAATGAGACGATTTCTCACCCGCTCTGGTGCTAGATATCCTCTAGTGTCTCCGATCATGGAGAGACAAAGAGTACATTCTCTATCCATCAGCCTGGCCAGCCCAAAGTCTGATACTTTAGGGACGAAATTGTCATCGAGAAGGATGTTTCGAGATTTCATGCCGTAGTGAAAAACTCAGTTCAAACGTTTCTCGTGTTGGTACGCGATGCCCCTCGCCATTCCCAGAGCTGCAGCGTATTGTTTATTCCATTGGAGAACAATCTTATATTAGGATAACAAGTAGCTATCCAAAAACCCGTTGGGAATGAATTTGTAAACAAACATTCTGTGCTCACCCTTTACGCAGTAGCCCAACATGCAGACGGGATTCATGTGGTGGATTCTTCCCACGATAGTAACTTCTGCTCCTTCTTTAACTTTGCTTCACACCAGTTAATCTGCAAAATCGACAAATGCAACACAATACCTCGAAGACCAGCTGCAATTGAAGTGATGACCATAAATGCTGGTCCAGTAAGAAAACGCATAAGTATTGCCAACAATGCGAGAGAAGTTCCACCTACTATAATTCTAGGTTGTGGTGCCATAAATAACCAAAGACTGATCATGGCCATTTCAAAGCTAGTGTTTGGAAAAAATGTGACAGAACCTTATACCATGGGAGGTAGTCAAATATGCCACCTTACGCCAAGCCGTGCCTAAGATTGTTATCATGACAACGGCTGCGCGTGGAAACTTTCGGTCAGATTGATCAAGATTGACAACGATAATAGCTATAGTAGTTTTTGAGACAAACTTTGAAAGCTTGGGACCCTCTTTCTCGATTACAAACTCTCCATATGCTGTGGGTAGTCTATGTTCAGTATTACAATCTCTGTAAACATCAACTCCTTTATTCAGTTGCTCTGGGTTGGTTATTACCTTCCAATATATACTTGCATGCACTCAGGCATTTCTGGACAAACTAGGGTTTTCTCCTTCCAGACTGCATAACAATCGCTTGCACAGTCAAATTTTCCGCTGAATCCATGAATACAGTATCTGTAACGCTCTGCCCCTCACTGCTAGGAAATCATGCAGCTACGAACACGTCCACCCTGTTGAAATAGGGTTTCACCTCCAACGATCTCCCCCGAAACTTTGGTCGAACTGTCAGTCTGCATAGAATGTTTGCAATCCCTTATCGAATCTGTCTTTCCGTTGTGAAAGATCCTCCTGAGATAGCATCCGCACCAGCAATCACACCGTGCTCACTGGCGCCTCCACGTTCTACACCACTACTGGCATAAGAAAATGGTCCGTTGCCTTCTAGAGTTAAACACCGAAACTGCCAAAGCCTCCGTAGATGGCCAAGTGTCCGTCGTTGTTTGTATTTCATGAATTGGATTAACAATGGACGGATCCTTGAAAAGATGAAAGTGGTTTGCCTGAGTCCTTTACGTGATGTTATATGCCGTTAATCCTTTCCGTCGATTGAGTAGATGATGGCATTTTTGTTGTTTTCAAGGATACCTTCAAATCTTTTGAAACCAAAGAGTAGGCTATAATACCGAGCCGTTGTCTTTTCCTTTTCATTTCTAGGGAATCTGCTTGTCCATCTCCATTCGTAGCTTTTCAAAAGAGTAAAATCAAACCATTTCACCCACATTTGAACTCTACGACTTTTCAGTTTGTGATGCTCTTGCACATGTCCTGTTTCTGGATTGACATATATCATTCTTCTTTCACTGTGATATGCCCAAACATTCACAAGCAACTTTAGAAGCCAGCAATAACAATGAGGATCCTTCAAAATTCTCAAACAACAGTTGCCATTGTCATGGTGCTCATTGTAATGCTATGTATCCATGGCATCTATAAAAATTCTTGCAAACATTACAAACTCCAAAAATGATCTTGTAGGCATTGCCCAACTGTGTAGGATAGACCAAGAGTCCCCATCAATTGGCATGGGTGGAACTGCCATCCAACTTTCGGGTAGACTATACCTCCTTTTGAATGCTTCTAAGAAAACAACCCTATAGTTTCCAGCATTTATGGCATCACAATATGACCAGAAACCTTTCTGTCTTGGAAAATTTGTTGTTCTTGTGCCAGCTCGAGTGTCATCGTCCATTCTTGCCCAGAAGTAGATGGCATTCCCATGCTTTCCTGTTCCAACTGCATCTGTCAATGCCTTTTCACCAACCTTAGAAAGTGACACCTTTCTCCCAGCTGCTCCACGACCTCCAATTGCATAAACAAGGCCATCAACCACTGAACAAGCAGATTCAAAACTTGCCACATTCATCGTTGCAAGCAAACTCCACCTATTTAATACTGGATCATAGTTGTATGCATCTGCTGAAGCCTCAGCTGAGTAGCCATCGTCAACCAACCCACCAATGACCATTAGTATTTTATCAATCACAACAAAACCGAAAGTTGTCTTCAAAGGACCAGGCATGGAAGGAATTCCCATTTACCACGGGGAGAATCAAGAGCTTGCCACTGCATTTTGCCACTACATGAATCTGGACTCAGCACATAAATCCATTCTTCGCGGGTGCCAGCTAGTTTTCTTGCCATATAAAATTCGTTGCTTACAATGGAACTCCTCCATGCTTTCAAAACAAATCCCAGTGACTGAAAATCTGAGCGAGGAACTAGTGCAAGACAATACTAGGAAACATCATCAGGAAGACCTGGTAAAAGAGCAGATTCATCATCACGATCATTGCATAAAATACTTTTTGATATATATTACTGCTGAACTGGGGACTTCACACGGGCTCTAGTGTATTCTTCTTTTGTTATTGCCTTCGCTATTGGAAAGGCTCCAGCCATTGGCAAGTTTTTGAAAGTATTCTTAAAATCATTAGCAAGGCTGTCTTTCTCAATTAGCAGATCACTTTTAGATGAATCCTTGCATTCTGCTTGTGGCCATGCTACATTTTCAACTGAGCATGGCAATTTGGTAGGGACAACACCATTCCTTAGAATGGTTCTTCCAACATCATGAGCTGTCCCCATAGGGAGAAATATTGCAAGAGGGAACATTTATCTAAGCCCTGTGACTTCGCCAAATACCCCCAATTGCCTGAATTTATATGGTCACCAGTTGCTCTCTAAATAATTAGACACAATGTCAGCACAAACCACTGCATTAAATGGTGTATAATAGAGGTTAAAAATACCCTTCACTCATTGGAATCTTGGGGGACCAAAGTTTACAAGATGATGAAATATTGATTCGTCCCCTTGCTTCTGCTAAAAATCTTTCGGACTTGTATTGGTTAAGAATCAATGCCATTCCAAGAACGATACTCCAGAACCCGGCAATAACAATGAGGATCCTTCGAAATGAGCAAACAACAATTGCCATTGTCATGGTTCTCATTGTAATGTTGTGTATTCATGACATCTATAAACATTCTTGCAAACATTACAAACTCCAAAAATGATCTTGTAGGCATTGCCCAACTGTGTAGGACAGACCAAGAGTCCCCATCAATTGGCATGGGTGGAACTGCCATCCAACTTTCGGGTAGACTATACCTCCTTTTGAATGCTTCTAAGAAAACAACCCTGCAGTTTCCAGCATTTATGGCATCACAATATGACCAGAAACCTTTATGTCTTGGAAAAGTTGTTGTTCTTGTGCCAGCTCGAGTGTCATCGCCCATTCTTGCCCAGAAGTAGATGGCATTCCCTTGCTTGCCTGTTCCAACTGCATCTGTCAATGCCTTTTCACCAGCCTCAGAAAGTGACACCTTTCTCCCAGCTGCTCCACGACCTCCAATTGCATAAACAAGGCCATCAACCACTGAACAAGAAAATTCAAAACGTGCCACATTCATCGTTGCAAGAAAACTCCACCTATTTAATACTGGATCATAGCTGTATGCATCTGCTGAAGCCTCAGCTGAGTAGCCATCGTCAACCAACCCACCAATGACCATTAGTATTTTATCAATCACAACAAAACCGAAAGTTGTCTTCAAAAGACCAAGCATGGAAGGAATTCCCATTTAGCATGGGAAGAATCAAGAGCTTGCTTCTGCATTTTGCCACTACATGAATCTGCAGTCAGCACTTAAAGCCATTCTTCGCAGGTGCCAGCTAGATTTCTTGCCATATAAAATTCATTGCTTACAATGGAACTCCTCCATGATTTCGAAACAAATCCCAGTGACTGAAAATCTAAGCGAGGAACTAGTGCAAGACAATACTGGGCAACATCATCAGGAAGACCTGGTAAAAGAGCAGATTCATCATCACGATCATTGCATAAAATACTTTTTGATATATATTCCTGTTGAATTGGGGACTTCACATAGGCTCTAGTGTCTTCTTCTTTCATGATTGCCTTTGCTATTGGAAAGGCTCCAGCCATTGGTGAGTTTTTGAAAGTATTCTTAAAATCGTCAGCAAGGGTGTCTTTCTCAATTAGCAGATCACTTTTAGATGAATCCTTGCATTCTCCTTGTGGCCATGCTACATTTTCAACTGAGCATGGCAATTTGGTAGGGACAGGACCATTCATTAGAATGGTTCTTCCAGCATCATGAGCTGTCCCCATAGGGAGAAATCTTGCAAGAGGGAACATTTATCTAAGCCCTGTGACTTCGCCAAATACCCTCGATTGCCTGAATTTATATGGTCACCGGTTGAGCTCTAAATAATTAGACACAATGTCAGCACAAACTGCTGCATTAAATGGTGTATCATAGAGGTTCAAAATACTCTTCACTCATTGGAATCTTGGGGGACCGAAGTTTACAAGATGATGAAATATTGATTCGTCCCTTTGCTTTTGCTAAAAATATTTAGGACTTGTATTGATTAAGAATCAATTCCATTCCAAAAACGATACTCAAACTGCCACTTATAAAATGACAGTGAGAAGGTTCCAGTTGAAAATTACAAGAAAATTTGTTGGAAGTGCACATTTCCTTGCTATCGATTGCAACCATAGAACTGTCGATAATCTTAGCCCCCTACCTCGGCCATGTTTACCATATTATGCAAAATACCAGAACCGATCTGTCCATATGCAAGAACCATAGCCTTGGGCAGAGCAACCAATTTTTGATATCTGTTACAACACCTACATTGAAAACTTGTTGGTATGGATCCCACATACGGACTAGATACTCCAGTAATCTGACTTGGGCTCTCATGCCCAGGATATGGAAGTATTTTAAGAGACCACAATATCTTAATATAGCTATGGTGGGAGGATGATTCTCGACATTTGCATTATCCTCCTCGTGTTCTCGTTCCCGCCACTCAAGCACCATGTTTGTGGCTATTTGTCTGCATAAGAAACATATAAAGGGGATTAATGATTTTATTCATGATATAAATCTTTTTCATTGGATAAACATTTAAAAAAAAATTGAGTGCTGCGCTGCTCGCAGGTGCCTTATTATGCACAATGCGAACACCTCGTAGGTGGCTCAAGGCCCACCTGCGAGAACAAGTCATTCTCGCAGGTCTCGTATGGGCCACCTGCGAGAATGACTCTACGCATATATGGTTCAAAAAATAATTTAAAACAGAAGTTTTAACCAATGGAATCAAAATTTTAAACCATGAAAAGATCAAGAATGAATAACTTACCGTAATGCTGCTGATGGCTCGTTAAATGATCTCTCGTAGCTCCCGGAAATCAACACTGAATTCAAAGGGTAAAATGAGGGGTTTTGGAACTCAATAGTGAAAATGTGAAATGATATGGTAAAATTGGTTATTTACTCATTTAATTTACTTTTTACTATGTCAGTTTTGGGTTTTTATGTTTATCTATTGTTTAAACCTAATGACTAATATGAAAATGAGTGTTATGACTTGCAGGTGTGAAACAATGATGATTATGGACAGATTTTTTCTTCGTTATGGTGTGATTTTGATTGTTTTTTATGGTTTTTACATAAAACCTCGAGCACCTTTTTGTCCGTTCTTGCACTCGTGAAAAACATAAGAACGTGATCGAGCATAGTTTTATCACATTTTTGGGCTCACGAGGTTATATGAAAAAGGAACCCCCCTAGAGTTTCCTTTAAGCTCTTTCCAGACTCTCTAAATATGAAAAGATCGCCGAGCGACCTTGCTATTTTCACGCTCGATAAAGTATTTGAAATATGCATCTGGTGAGCGATAATTTCTCTCTTTTTCGGTCTCATATAGACTATGTTACGAAAAAGGAACTGAGAGAGTTCTCTTTTAAGTGTTTTTCCAAACTCTATAATCTTGAAAAACCTTCGAGTTTACTATCTCTGGACTCGTTAAAC
>SNQJ01S0018484.1:0-11107 GCA_010110895.2 Picea sitchensis
ATGCCATGGAAACTTCATGATAAATTTTGTAAACTTTAAATTTTATAATAATATGTTTTACTGTCTCATGGATTTCTGTAACTCAAAATATTAACTTTTAAATTTGTTATCTAAAATCATATATTAATTTTTAAATTTGTAATATAAGACTATTGCGTTAAAAATTCCATAAATGTTGTTGAGATTCTAAGATCAGTGCCATGGAAACTTCATGATAAATTTTGTAAATTTTAATTTTTATAATAATATGTTTTACGGTCCCATGGACTTATGTAACTCAAAACATTAATTTTTAAATTTATAATCTAAAATCATTTATTAATTTTTAAATTTGTAATCTAAGACCATTGCTTTAGAAATTCCATAAATGTTGCTGAGATTCTAAGATCAGTGCCTTGGGAACTTCATGATAACTCGTGATCAATAATATAATGTACAAGAAGAAAGTGCAGGTTTCACTATTATTCGATGACAGGCGAAACAATCGCATCAAACCTGCGTGAGTAATGAAGTTAGGTATCCACGCAGTTTCATAATTCAGCTACACAAACAACGAATAGACGCGGACAAGAAATTTAAGAGATGTTAGAAATAGCACAGCCATCAAAGTGGCTGGTGTTGTCGCTGGTGAACGTTGAAAGTTATCTGGAGGGACAATACTCTGGTGAATTGAAAAGCACGGACAGCTGAAATGCATATAGAGTTGAGGAAATCCAAAAGTTAATCTTAAATGTGGTAATTCCAAAGGTTAATCAGTTAAACTTGGCAATCATATGGTACAGTGATTTCTTAATATGATTAGGTAAATGTTAAAAAGTAAACAAGTTAAGTGACGCATTCAAAAATACAAGGAAGTTATGAAGAGTAAATAGCATTCATTGATTTGGGAGGATGACTAAGAATATTCCAGCATTTTCAATTGTTAGCCATGAGATTAGAATTTTAGATTAAAAGGTGATTAATTGTGCCCATCTCCAATAGGTATATGTGTCTTTCGGCGTAATAAAGTGTCAAACTCATAGGTTAGGCATAAATATGTATGAAGAAAAACACTAAAAAATTTATGGGCATGCCTTACCATTCTCATTATCAAATAGATGTTTTACAATAGAGATTTGTTTGATAGTGTAAAAAATTAACAATTTTCTATAAATAGAAAAAGATCAAATTAACTAATTATTCATTTAACTAATTTATGCATATTTGGTCAACATGAGAGATTATATGCTTTGGCACTCCCCCTTAATCTCAAATGTTACATTATTCAACTCTCACAATGCCTAATGAAACTAAAAAACTATTATTCCCAATGTTTTGGGGAAGATATATGTTGGTCCCAGTTTTGTAATGACTATGACTTAATATTGTTGTGAGCCACGCCATGAATATTTGAAACTTTACATGCAATGTAAATATGTTTGTATTTAATATAGAAAGACCAAAGAGATGACTGAGGTGTGCACAAGTATTGTCCATAATATCATGAGTGGGAACTAGTGAGAGGATTGGGAATTACCTTGCCTACCCTAAGAGTTGACCTTCACCTAAGAGAGCCTTAGTGCCTTAATTCATTTGAAGTATATTACCTCCCTTTTTCCATATCCTAAGAAATCATTCAATGAGAGGTCTGATGGTTGAGCAGTCATACCCACCTTCATGAAGGTACACAGGAAAACGACTAGATCAGCTAAAGACTATCAGCCAAAAGTACTAAAAAGTGTCACCTTGTTTTGAGGGATAACCCTGGGAGACTTCTAAGAAAAGTAAGAGAGGAAACCAGGGGTGAAGAGGAACTTTCCAAAGAATGAGGTGCACAAGTTGTGCATGAGGTGAGAATACAAATAGAGTGGGAGAGGGAGTTTTCTATTAGATTCGAGTATAGAAGAATCGAGACCCAACTTAAGCATATAGGGTCGCGGATATGATGCTTGTTGGGATAGGAATTGGCATTGAGAGGGGAGGGTGTTGAGGGACTATAGAGGTAGTGAAGGGAATCCCTTGTGCAATTATATTCAACTAGGAGAGCATATGAGAGATTCGTGGTGGCCTTGGACTTAGTGGGTAGAGATATTTTTGTTGTAGTCTGTCAGTGAGGGAGAGTGGCCTTCACATCTAACCCAAAATTTTCTAAGAGAAACTTGATGTTGATGTTGGTAGCATCGAACAAGTATTTCCACACAGGTCTAAGTGTCTAGACATGGATGTCGTCCAAATCCTTCTACCTTGAGGCTTTACTTTAACTAAAGTAAATATTAAAGTAAAGTGCTTTTATTAGTGAGTTGAGTTTTATTTAAATAAATTATTTAATTAACATTAGTAAATTAAATAATAGTCGTTGATATAAGTGACGTGAGAAGTAATACCAATCATCAATCACTTTAGAGATTAGGGTTAAGTCACAACTCAATCTTCTAAAAGCAAGGCTAGGGTGAAGAAGGAAGATACAATACATTGATACATAGCAGAGAATACTTTTTCTCATAGTATTGGATCAGAAGGACTATTATTCAAAGAGATCTTGGATAGGTGGAGAAGGACTTCCATTTAGAGATCTAGGTCAAAGGAATAGAGATAACACGTGTGTAGAAGGATCGACCGCCACAAAATAGCGCAGGTATTCTGGTACGGGTCGCACATATAGCGTGAAGGTTCAACATATAGGTCACACATATAGCATGACTATTATGTTATAGGTTGCATGGTCAACATGGATATCGTCCTACAGGTTGCATTGTAGCTATAAAAGATTGTACAACAGGTTTGGCAGCATATAAACCAGTTAATTTTTAACTTTTGATGTACTTTGTCTCTTTTCTATTTGGGCAATTTTCCCAATACGAGAGCCCTTGTAAGATTTGAAGTTATTTGAATGATAAGTTTAGTTGATGGGAAGAATATATTTGTGTATTGTGTTTGAGATTTTGGTTTTCAATATTGCTTCCGCTATATCTATTTGAGTTGAATATTCCAACAATGTATTTTTGTTTTGTGAGTTGTTAATCTAATTTACAATAAGGAAATCACTAGATAACAAGATACCTAGGTGCCAGAGTAAATATTTCAACACTTGAGTGTTCCCCTAGTGGTATCATGGAATGGCACAGGGGTGGCTTGTTGTAGAAAATATAAGTGCAACAAAGCCTACGGTTGGGTGGAAAAGTGTTCACCCTTATTCGGTTTCCCTATCCAAAAAAATTGTGAACATATAATTGTATATGATTAAATGGGTTGATGTTGTTCCATTTGTTAATTCTTTGTGTTTGTGTAGATATGGAATTCTATGAATTGTGAGTAATTCTAAAAGAGTAGAAATGTAGGTGTATGACCTTATTATTCGCATTCATGGTTGTCCTTCCTGAGTATTATTATCTTTCTGAAATATGAAAGGATAGAAGGAAATTGTGTGTTATTCCTCTTGAAATCCCAGTAATTGATTCTTTGGTAAGTTTCATGAATTGATAAGCTATAAACGCCTATGGTCAAGGACCCGTCTCTGATAAAATGCATGTAACGCTTGATTGAGTAATTTCCTGTGAGTTGGAAGATTTTGCATGCTAGGTTATCTTCCTTTGAATGTATATGCAAAGAAACTGGACTTCTTGATTAAAATTTCTGGGAAAGGAAAGATCAGAGTGGAGCGTTTATTCACTTAGGGAGTCTATGACTTCCCCACAAATTCTTTCATCTTCTATGTTTTCTCTATAGCCAATATTTGTATAGATGTTTTTCCCTAAACAACCTATGGGAATTCAATATTGCAGATGTGGGAACATGTTTCCCTTTTTATCCTCTTATGGAAATGCCTTAGTGTAGAAAATCCCAACATGTGGGATGGTGGATCTCGAGGAAGCCCGAAGTCCCCTTTTTATTTCAAAATTTCATGTGCATGGAATTGGAAAGTGGAACATCATGGTGGAACCATAAGGGATAAACCCTATTGTGGGAACCTAGACCATGTGGAACCCCTATAACTGGAACTGTAGGTAACCAAGCTATCCAAGCCTTTGTTAAATTTATGAAGGAAATCAAGCAATTTTCCTAAGTATCAAATAAATCTCGACTGTTCGTTGGGCATGAGAATTGATCTTGACCATCCGTCAGAGATCAACATTCAGGAGGAGGCTCACCTATCCCCGTGGACCTAACCCTGTGAGCTTTAGGAGGAGGCTCACAGGATGAATCTCACAAGTTTAGGTCCACGGGGATAGGCTCAGTGGGTTTATCTCACAGAGGGAAGGCTCACGAGAGAAGTATCTGCTAGATAAGTTTTCAAAGTCCAGTCTAATAGGTTTACAGGCTGCAGAATGGAAGGAGACCATAAGACGTGGTAACTAATTGACCCTGAGGGAGTGAGGCCACAATCCTTGAGGATTATGAGCTTCGAGAAGGAATGAGGGTCTTGATGGTGTGACATCCTAATGAATTAAGTCTCCAAGCGCAAACCCAAAGAAGATGAGAGTCGTCGATGTATGTGGGAATAGATCTGGGTCGTCATATCTGTTAGGCCCAATGGTTTATTAAATATCATGCATTTTTGGAGAACCTCTATGATCTAGACCATTGATCGGGTCGATCATCGACCGTCTGATAGATTGAAATGGTGTGTCCTCTCAGAAGGGGACATGAGTGGAATGAATTCCATGTCAACTTGTCAAGTTAGTGTGCCACATTGGCATGTTGTGTCATGAGACACTTCAGCAAGGGAAGATGTATCAGAAAATTCCAAGTGGCATGTGACATGTGGAAGAGGACAGGTTCCCTCCTTTGGAAGAGTCAGGATGAGTTAGAGAGGATTATTGGTCAAGCATGTCCCAGTCTATGGAGAATTCCATACTGATGATCTTGATCAACCTGGATCATCTGATCTGTCAAGCGGGCACGTTGTTGTGGGCTACGACATGTGGAAGGTTTTGCATGTGTGTCAATTCGAAGGAGGTTCGAAGGTGCAATCCCACAGGAGAAGAACTTGACTGTGGCATTGCAAGGAGGTGAATTAGATGGTGTGAGCCTGATAGGATTGTGGGGATTTGTGTCATGTGGGGTCTTGTTTGCAAAGGATTTCATGATGCGGTGAGCCCGACCACAGTGTTGTGAGTCGTGAATTTTCAGGAGGATTTGCAAAGGCATTAAGTTGTCATCCCGCATAGAAAATCCCAAACGTGAGCCACCACTAGTGTTGTGGGGTGTGGGCCATGGGAGAACCCATTTTAGTTGGACATAGGAGATCCCATAGGAGAATTTCTTGTGAGGAATGTTTCTAATAGCTTTGTGGGATTTGGAAGCCCACAGGTCTGCACTAGAAAGTTTAGCAGAAGATCCACATCAACCAGATGTGGAGAGTGGTCCACATGGATGTCATGTTACCTAAGATGATGTTATCTACGTAAAATACCTTAGAGCCTTTAGGAATCCATAACTTACTAGACAAAACTCAGATTTTAGAGTGGGTATAACCATTGGAATGCTCTTGAGGAGAAAAACTAGATTATGGTCTAAAATTAGATAAAGAAGTCATGGTTTGAAAGAGAAATTAGGAGGAAGAAAGGAGAAAATTTATGCATCCCACCATCCCTAAGGAGGTTTAGGGGGTCAAGTGTGCTACAAAATGGTGCTAGAGCATATTTCAAACACTAGGCCTTAATGGGCTAGGAATCAAACACAAAGATTTGCTTGCAAAGGCCAAGATGATCCTATTTAACTATAATGCACTAGAAAATCACACACTAATTACACAAATTGTTAAAAGAAAATATTACAGACTTCATTTTTTTCATTCTCATAATTTTCTCTACAACAGAAAATGTACGTATGTTTCCCTATTTAGAAATGAAAATATTTTTTACATAAATTTGATTATATTGATGTATACTAACAAAAACATTTGAGTATGAGTGATCAAGGAAACATAGACCTGATTTTTGGGACTATTGAAGGCTAACAAAAGCCTTAAAAAGAACAAGAAAATCGCATGTATTTTAAGTTATAATTAGCTAACAATGGCATGTTGTTTCAAGACTTAGAAAACAAAGAGAAGAGAAGAAAATGGCAATAGATGGTACAACTCAGCATGGAAGAAACCTCTCATTTCAGGGATGCGAAATTTGATGATAGGAGGGACAGAGAAGCCCCTCCAAACTTGGAGGAGACAGTAAGGAGTATGAGGGTTGAACTTAGAAGATATAAAGAATATATTTAAAAGCTTATCAGATCTGAAGAAAAGAAAACTTAATTAAATGCATTGCTATTGCAAAGCATGTCTGAGATACAAAAGAATTTGCAGCAAGGTTTAGTTGCTAGTAATATAGGGAAAATGTCTAATAAGTCATAAGCCCATCAGAGATTCACAAACATGGGCTAGCACACAACAACGTAGGAAACATTTCTTCTGGGAAGAGTCACAGGGATTCCAAGAAAGACACATCTAGTGGAGACTCTTCCACAAAGTCTTCTAGTAAGAAAACCATTACTTATGAAGAACTGTCCAATAGTGAGATTAGTTCAAGTACCCATAAGAAGAATAAGAAGAAACATACCATAATCTCTTTAAATGATCAATTTTTAAAGGAAAAAACACATACATTTGATTGAGAAATCAAGAAAGGTGAAGAAGTAGAAGCCTCGCTACTAGAAATGAAGAAGTACTTCTAAGTACACAATTACTTAGGAAATGTGAAAGCAAGAGTGGCCACATTTAATTTAATTGGAGGAGATTCCATTTGGTGGGAGTACCTCAAGAATATAAAAAAGGATCAATGAGAGTAAGCTGACTTCGAAGCAGTTTGAGAGGTATTTTAGGAAGGTTTACTCATCAGAAAAATATTATGATAGTAAGGTTAAGGAATTCCATGATCACAAGCTAGGGAAACTCATCATTGATGGATATGTAAAGAGATTCTTAGAACTATTGAGAAATGTCCCTTACATTAAGGATGAGAAAGTGAGGATCAATTGCTTTCTTAGTGTACTTCCATAATCCTTTTAGGACTACATTGAGTTTGATGAGCCTAAGACCCTTGATGACACCATCTGAAAGGCCAAATACTGCTATGAGAAATCAAAATACAGGCATTATCCTTCTAAGGATTGGAAAATAAAGAACAAGACTGAATTTAAGAAGACGAGATTTAAGCCATCCTGATACAAGAGTTCAAGAAAATGTGCTCAGTCCAGCCACCCCAATAAAAGTGTGCAATAGAAAAATTATCCATCTCAAAGTGGGAATAAACCAACAAAACACACAAAGGAAAATGAAGAAGAGCAGAAGAGAGGGCCATTAAAGTGTTGGGGTTGTGGGGAAGAACATATGTTGAGGGACTTTCCTCATAGGAAACATGACAACAAAAGAATCTACAATGTACAGAGGCTATCAATGTCAATGATGTAGCCCGAAGTGTACCACATATTTATGCAATTGTTGAGAATCAACAAGTAGACCACCAAGCTTCAGTAGTGGACTTAGAAGGTATAACTTCCAAATGATTTATTTCCATTTTAATTGACCCTAGATATAACTTAAGTTATGTTGCACCAAAAATTGTTGAGGCTTGTGTTTTATAGAAGAGGAAGCATGTAAAGTCATGATTAGCTCAACTATCCATAGGAACCAAGAGAAAGGTGACTTAAGTAATTGAATCCTATCCATTTTAAATGAATGGACTGCATACAAAAGAAACCTTGATTATCCTACCCCTGGGGTCATATGATATGATAATTGGTATGGATTGGTTGGAAACCCATAAAGTGAAATTGGATTGTTTTAATAAATACATGGAATGTGAAGATGACGAGGGGAACAAGAAAACACTGCAATGTGTCCAAAATCTTGTGTCTGTGAGAAAAATATCAACATTACAACTCAATAAGTATGGCATAAAAGGGTGTCCATTATATTCTATACAAGTACTAGATTCAACAGAAAACAACAAGATGAAAATTGAAGATCGCCCTATGTTGTATGAATTCAGGGACGTGTTTCTGGAAGAGATACTAGGACTGCCTCCTAAAAACGACATTGATTTTTTCATAGAGGTCATGCAAGGAGCATTCCCTACATCTAAGGTAATTTATAGAATGACCCCACCTAAAGTGGTGGAGCTGAAAGTATAATTGAAGGAAATTCTAGATAAGAGGTATATTAAACCCAATGTATCCCTGTGGGGAGCACTATCACTATTTATAAAAAAGAAGGATGGTATCCTTAGATTGTGTATTGATTATAGGAAACTAAATAAGATGACCATCAAGAACAAATATCATTTTCACGGGATTGATGATATCTTTGATCAACTGAGAGGAACCATAATATTTTCCAAAAGAGATTTGAGGTTTGTATATCACCAAGTCATAATCAAGGATGAATATATCCATAAGACTTCCTTTAGAATAAGGTATGGACTTTATAAGTTTGTGGTTGTGCATTTTGGGCTTACTAATGCACCAAACATGTTCATGTGTTTAATGAATAATGCTCTCAACAAGTATTTGGACAAGTTTGTCCTAGTTTTTATCAATGATATGATGATTTATTCTAAAACCAAGGAGGAGCATGAGGAGCATCTCAGATTGGTACTTCAAGTGTTGAGAGAACATCGAATATATGCTAAGTACAAAAAGTATGATTTATTTAAACCATAGATCCAATACTTGGTTCATGTAATCTTAGAGGATGGAGTGGCAATAGACTTAGAAAAGATCAAGGAAATCCTGGGTTGGCCAACCCATATATCAAGGGATCAAATTTTGCTCAAAAATTCAAAGTGATCGGAATCACTTCAAATTGAATGAGAGCATAGGCCTTGTCGTTACGAACCCAACGCAACTCGATTGGGTTCAAACGGACATCGGGAGCGAGAGATATCGCGTTCTGTTCAAAATGACAAACAGGCAAAAAAAAAGGGGATGCTGACTGTACAGTCCGTACAGACGCTGACGTGGCAGGCCGTATGACACATGGCAAGAATTTATTGGGACAATTGGCATGTGACATGGTTTTTTGGCAGCGAATGGGATGGCGACACGTGGCCCAATCAATGGCCACCGCGTGTCACCTATTTATTGGATTAAAATCTTTGCACTTGGCAGGAGTCGACCCCGTGACCTCCGAGCAGGGTAAATCTTTGGGAAAGGTCGCCCAACCGGTGCACCCGCACATGTTACTTAACATGTATGTGCATTGTAATATATTTAAAATTGCAAAAATGTGTGTTGGGGCGTGAACCGGGTCGAGGCTAAGCCCTGGCCCATGGTTATATATTGTATTGCATACGACCGGTGCTACGGGCGGTTAGACCCACCGTAATCTATTTTGTAATCATTTGAAATATGCATGATTTGATATAACATGTGACCAATGTGTATTCGCGCAGGTTTAACCTTACGGTTTTGTCAACGGGTTGAAACTTTAGCCCTGTTGTGTATTGCGCGCGGTCATGTGGTGACCATGTGCCCGCGGGCCTTGGTAGTTAAGGTCGGCGCATAACCGTTCGACAGTTTGGACCGGTTGTGCGGTTGTGCTCGGTGGCAAGTTTTTATGCTTTAAAATGCATGTGGGCTAGGTTGAGCCAACAAGGGGTGTGTTTTGTAGATGCAGAGACAGCAAGCTTGAAGGGGGGACTTCCAGGAAGCCTATCTACTTCAATTTTTGGCCAAACGAGGTGCTGAAAAATCCCAACTAGGGGTTTTTGGACGTTCTGAAGCCATTGGAGCAGTATATTTAGCATTTTGAGCATTGTAAAGCACATTTTTTATCACTTTGAGCAAATAATAAAAACGATCCATTGGAAGCTGGACCAAAAGATGTAGCCCAAGAGAGGGGTGAACTCCTTTATCATTTGTAGTGTTATGTGTTTTATGTTCACTGATTATGATGTTGTTTATATGCATCTTGAATGAGTAAATATTATTAAAGTTGTGTTGCAAAGTTGATCCATTTGCATTTTAACACATAAATTTTACTTGCAAATATTTTCAAGAATACAAGTCTTCTTCATTTTTAGATCAATGTATCAAAGGTGAGATCATTTATGGGATTGGATGGATATTACCAAAGGTTTATCCAAGGATTTTCAAAGATTGACCACCCAATCGATTCACTGCAAAGAAAAGGAGTGAAATGTGTGTGGTCAATCGATTATGAAGCAATATTATAGCAATTGAAGTATCTTTTAACTAATGCTTATGTATTGAAGATTGCAGATCTTAAAAAATATTTCTTGGTCTGTACAATTGCTTGCAAAGAAGAACTCGGTGGATTTCTCATGCAAGAAGAGAACATGGAAAACTATGTGTTGGGCTCCAAAAATGTCATACAAATATCACTCATTACCATACATTTTTCACCTATGCTTTCATTACATCACTCATTATTCACTACCATGTCACTTCATTTTCCCTATTATTCACCATTAATGGGTCTCATTTATATTTTCCAAACATTATTTATTTTCAAGCATTTTTAAGAGAAATTCTTGATTAAAAATTAGAAAATAATATATTTTACTTCATATATGGAAAGTGGATTGTTTTTGTGACATGTGTAGGTGCCAAGGAAGCTTCCAAGACACCTTTATGTGGCCTTGAATGACCAAATTCGAATTTGATAAGATAAGAGATCATGATCTCATGGAGAAGCTCAAGGACAAAAGAGGGTTATGTGTCTAGATGGTTGAGAGAT
Organism: Picea sitchensis; assembly: GCA_010110895.2. Classification (NCBI taxonomy): domain Eukaryota; kingdom Viridiplantae; phylum Streptophyta; class Pinopsida; order Pinales; family Pinaceae; genus Picea; species Picea sitchensis. The sequence goes on from SNQJ01S0018484.1 coordinate 10,673, forward strand.
GTATGGAACGAAAGAGAGATTAGTGGATGATAATTGTGAGTTTGTTACTCATCCCATTGTATAAATAGGAGTACAATCTCCTCCATTTAAAATCCTGAAGTGTTGTAATCTTAGAATCTGAAGCTTGTAATCTTAGAATCAGAGAGAGTTGTAATCTTAGAGTTAGTTTTTGGAGATTTTGAAATAAAGAATCATACTTTGATTTTGTTGCTTCCACATTTGAGTCTCCTTTAAAGTGGTGTGCTTGTGGAGTTATGGAGGGCCCCCATGGCCTCACTTGCATGCTTATTTTCTTATTTTAGGTATAACTTAATTTATGTTTTTGTTTGATTTCAGCTTTTAAAGTTTTGTTAAATGTTCTAATACTGGAAGGATATTATTTGAAAGTGTTTTTGTAAGAGAACCATAAGATCTCAGACAATTATTAGATTTAGG